>JAMKCH010024010.1:0-20331 GCA_023653785.1 Ophioderma brevispina
AACGCTAAGGAAAGAGAGATGGGCACTCCGCGCACGAGCTTGCTCGGCACGAGACTTTAACTTACTTACTTTTACTTTAACAATAACAGATGATTTCGTAATTTGACTTCTTTTGTAGTTTTAAAACTGTTCGGTGATACGCTTGTAGTCATCGGCTAGGGTTTCTTGGTTTTCTCCTTCTCGATACTGTTTCTTCTTGTTTTTGCTGCCTTAACTTCATGTTGTTAAGAACATCTTGTAACCTGTTAACAGAGGGGGAATTAAAATCAGTTGCTTGATAATTCTACAAAGTGAAGACATTTCTACACGGATGAGACTTTCCACTGAATTTTAAAAATGTAATCAGTTACTAGATTATATTTACTTGAATCACACAGAACTTATCAGTAAACCGGTTGCAGGCCGTAATAGGACCCGGTGTCACTATTTCACTCATTGAGGCCCTACTACTTTTGGGCACCACCATATTCAGATGCATTTGCTGGAGTTATCAATGAAAAACACAACTTTTGCAAGAACACCCGCATATCTATGTCTTCTTCCTAAACCAAAGTCAACTAGGGGCACCCCTAGAAATTTTGTTGGTGTCCACAAAAAATTATTGCATCAAGCAAAAGGTGCAAAATTGGCTGGATATTCCAACAGTCTCAATGGAAATATTCAAGACATCCTAGCATCAATGGCAATCACAGGATTGGTTAAGGTGTTGGGCTATTTGACAATTCACTTTTAGATAACAACTCTGTGTCCAACATTTGTAATTTTCTGTGGAGATTTACTATTGACTTCTTAAAATAATCAACAACAAAATACACTATTTTTATAGGACTTTTTATCATACTGTTCAGTAGACAAAAATTTGAGAAAGACTTGAATGAAATACAAGAAAGACAACTCTGAAGACCTATTTAGGGGGGGGGGGGGGGGGATGCATTGACAGCTAATACTTTCATAAAATTTACAATTTAATTAAAGAGTTACTTTCTTAACAAAAACATCACCCCAACACAACACACAGACACACCCACACACAAACACCAAATGCTCACACATACACAAATACACAAACACAGAATTAACAAAATCTACATTGTGGGGTTTTTACTAAAAATCTCTTAAAAAGTCACTTTTGTCTACATTTCTTTAAAAAATACTCTCGTTACTATGACCCATGCCTATAATACTCGCTGTAATCAAGTCGATCTTTCCGACTTTGACCTTGCGCACATGACCTGTTATCACTCTTGTTGATGCTGTATAGCGCCACTCCAATTCGTAGTACGTCATACTGCATGTACGATATAGCATTACACAGCGCACATGCAACAGGCGTCGGGGGTGAGCTACTGTTTCCGTGCAGTATGCCGATACTTGCAGTTGTAGTATGCGATATCACATCTTGAGATAATTGGTATACGTGCCAAAGGTTATTCGTTAGTTTTATATTAATCGTGTCTATGTGTTAAAATATTAATATCTAAACTATTACTTTCTTTTTGTAATGTTTATGACTTACTGTAGTTGGTAAGTGTCATAAAATTCTGAATGCTGAATCATAGTAATGAATTTAGTTACTATATAGTAACAGTTTTTTCGCCGTAAAAATTTTTTTTTTTTTACACTTTTTGAGCACATTTAAGATTTTAAATTGTTTTTTTTACTAAACTACTCATTTTTAGTAGCATACTTGATTGCACTACAGGCCTATAAAGTTACTAAACTAGAAAAATCCTCTTTTCTACGCTTTTACGGAATAAACCTCAATACGAGATTACAGTTTATTCTGTTATAGGACAAATAGTAACATAGTAACTCTAGTAAAATACCCACAACGTCAAACCAGAATCACCCTACAACATCAAATAACCCCACAATGTCTCATTTCTACAACCCCACAATGTCACTCTATTAAGTACACACTCTTACATTAATGATTTACAATTTCTAAATTACTAATTTGGCAGCATTTGCAATTTGTGGTTGCTAATTTTGCAGACACTCAATTCTCTTATTTCACATCTTGTAAAACTATTCCTCTGAAACTTTAACCTTTTTAACCCCTACCTTGTAATTTTCCTCTTCTGTTGTGACTTTTTTTGGTAATGGTATTCTCTTCAATGCTCTCTTCTTAAGGACCTGGAAGTTGTATTCTAGTTTCTCCTGATTCAGTTGGTAGGTTGCCTTCATCTGTTGTAATTGCTGTTCTAATACCTAGGGAATTAAAGGTGCAACGAGAGATTTCACCTATCAGGTGTCCCTTAAAAAAATCGAAAGTATAAATTTGTGCCCGATGTTAAAGTTTTTCCCCTCAAAAATACCCCATCTGAAAGGATTAGCTGAGAAATGGTTCCTTTGGAAAAAATTGTGAATTTCAATTTTGTATAGGAGCAATTAAAATTCAGCTATGTTATCATAATATACGGAAATCAAAATCACCTGTTTTCTCTCTTTTAAGACATTTCTGTAGCCAAACACAAGGTATAGAATCTATTGAGTGTCTAATCTATATGAAATTACTATCATGACAAAATTTGGGTGCCTCAAAATTCTCGTTGCACCTTTAACAGAGTAATTGTTACAGTAACTGGAAACTAACGAGGAATCTGTATACAATTATTTTAACATGTAGTAAAAGCAAACTTGTCTAAGGTGGGATTTGAACCCATGATCTCTGAATAATGAGTTAAAGGTTCTGTCATCTAAACTATCTAATCCAGCCATACAATGAGATTTAACCAATACTTTGATATGATGCGGGTCAGAGCCATGTATCCTTGCGTGTCCTGTAACCAAGGATCAGGCACAAATTTTGATGATTCAGGAAGCAACAAAAACTGAGGTCATTCAGTTCCTAAGAGTTCCTATCTCTTCTATGAAAATATAACAGTTCACACCTCTTAAAACTTGTCGTGGGAGACAATTTAAAATTGAACCTGTGAGCTGGAAATGAGGTCAAAGGTTAATCTCCATTACACTCATTACAGACCTTTATGGGGTCATCTGCCAAACAAATTTCATGATCCTTGCATCTGTGATTCTTGAGATAATGTGCACAAGAATTTTGGACACATTGTCAGACACAAACAGACCAGACACAACCACACACACACAGACTTGATCACATTACCATCCCTGTTTCATGGTATTCTCTGACCAGCACCATAGCAAATGTATTGCTTAATCTTAAGAACCTGGGGTCTGTTCCCAAAACCCAGTCATAAATCTACATGCATACTATGTCACACCTGAATGACCAATTTGCCCAAAGCACTGTGTAACTGGTATAAAAAAGTGTTCTGTAATGGTATGATATACACATGATTCGTTAGTATAACGCAGAGTTACGCATGAGTTTGGGGAATGAACCCTTGGGGTCCGTTCCCAAACTCTGGTATGACATAGTAATGCCCATTGATTCGGGAACGGGCCCATGGCCATTTGTGATGGCCGATGGGTAAAACTTGCATTTAACTTTCTTACCGTACGTCTGTTTCTAGCTTTATCTTGACCATCTTCTACTCCGCCTCTGCATCCTGTATCCTTAAGTGTTGTAACTGTTGCTCATACTCCTCCACACGTTTCTCTCTTGCTTCATATATCTCATTCCTGGTCCCTCCTTCCCTGCATGGCTGATTCCCACTTACGATGGTTGCTCTCTAAAAGCTTCCGTTCTCTCTGCCTCAAAGGCTTTCTGCAAATTGGACATAAAAACCATTTTCTGAGTAAACACAAATCCATCATCAGCCTTCTGAAAAAACCATAATTTGAGAATTTTTACAAATTGGAACACACTAGTTTTATTGAAAAATTGACCTAAACTTGATATTGAAACTAGAACTTGTTCTTGTCTATTATATACAATTTTGGAATGGACGACTGCACATCGTCAAATGAATGACCATGAATTTGTTGTATCTATGCAACTCAGTATACATTGCCCGCATCAGTGTACCGAAGCTCACCATGCCAACATTCATCAGTGGTGTACCCAGGATCGGCAATGCCGGGGTGCGAAGCAGAGTTTACTTTCTGTGTGTTATCAACCAACATGTTTATACTAGTTCTCATAACTATTTACCCAAGTAGGTCTATTATACCTGGGTAGGCAGGGAATTACGTACAGTACACTAGCCCACTTAATACAATAATAATCCCTACTTGAATAGAGAGTTCTGAGAATGAATGTCTCCTTATTGATAATACGCCAGTTTTTAACTCTTCACGCGCCCCACTCTGACGATTTCTGGTGTTATGCCACTGTTCATGTATCATGAGTGTGTGCTATCGTTTTTTGACTGATTATCGTACCAACCTAATTAATTAATTAGCGGACTTATTTATAAATACACGAAACTCAGTTGTTTCGACCAATGAACTATAACCATCATCCACCTACTTGGTTTGTTTTAAAATTACAACACGAACATATGATCTCAGGAAAACACTACCAAAGCCATTCTGCCCTCCACAAAAGTCATACCGGCACAACTGATGAGTCTCAAACCCACCTGTAGAGACGAAACTGGTCTTGTTCCCCTAGCCTTGGGAATATATCAATATTTCATATCAAGACATTGTTCCCTTTATCTAACCAAATTATATGCTACACCATCCTTCCCCCAATGGACACACAATTCTAGATCACCGTGTTGGAGTGCATTTCGTCATTATGACGCAGTGCCTGGAGTGCCTGCAGATTCTTGATTCGAAAGACTGTAGCTCGGTCTATACTCAACCGTATTGGAATGATCTTTTCACAAATTAAAGATAATGAAATAAGCTTTCCGCTGATACCACATATGTTAGATATATATTATTTAAAAATTCAAAATGGCGGACACAATCAGGGTCAAGTTTTTTTGACTCAACCCTGTATGTTCAATAGGGGTGTCAGATAAGGAGAGTTCAATGAGGGAACACCTCTTTTTTTCCTTATTTTCATCACCTCATCTGGAGGGAAGATTTTGTTATTCCGCACCAGCAACAACAGGCTGATTTAGACTGGGCCCGCTGGCCCCGCGCCAGTGAAATCTTGTTTGGGCCGTAAGAATCACTGATCTGGCCCTCTTGCCAGTTGAATTGTCAGAAATGTATGTTTAGGTCTTGTAATAAATTTTTACCTCCTGTGATTATCCTCTCCAATGCTTCATCATTTTATTTTTAATATTTTCATGCATTTTCGCTTTTCAAAGATCATCAGCTGCAGTCACTAATTCAGTGCGGATTCCCACTAGCACAACCTTCTCTTATCATAGCGTTTTATGTGCTTAGTTGCGAGGCCAGTAGGTCCATAGGCTCCGTGCTGGGCGCTGTTTCACAAAAGGCATGATATACATTACGACATAGTTTCATAACACGCACATATCACAACTGATTTGCGGCATTTCAACTGCAGAATTCAGCAGAAATTAACCATTTCTGTTCTTCCTTTTAACCATTGCAGGGACCAGGCCCTACAAATAACAAAATTAGAAAGACGTCCTGTAATAAAAAGATGCAAAGAGCGAGTATGAAAAGAGATACTCCGAGATTATCTCCAGCTAATCTCCCAAGTTACAACGAAACTGACAAAATATTTTGTTTTGTATAACATGAGTAGTAATTTTGTCCAATTTGCAATTAAAATTTTGTACTGTGGTACAAACTCCAAATGTAGAAGATGGGAAAATTTTGAGTGTAAAATAAAGTAGACAAATAGACACAGATACTGAGGCCGTCCAGGGGTATAAGGGGGTTCGGGGCACTGATCGGAAA
Source organism: Ophioderma brevispina (assembly GCA_023653785.1). Taxonomy (NCBI): domain Eukaryota; kingdom Metazoa; phylum Echinodermata; class Ophiuroidea; order Amphilepidida; family Ophiodermatidae; genus Ophioderma; species Ophioderma brevispina. The sequence continues at coordinate 5,755 of JAMKCH010024010.1, forward strand.
TGGCGGTACGGTATACATGTGCGTCGTTCAAGACTCCCAGTTTCGCCGCCTCTTTGCAGTTTCTTTAGACCCCCTACTTTGCCACAAAACTCACAGATTTTAGCTCCATGGGGAAATTTTGCCAGTTCATCATATCCCACAACCTCTCATTTGACCTAAATCAGTTCCCATCCATATATTAAAAAAATAAGGTTCCAAGACCAAATTTATAAATTTAAATTGGCAGTTCCCAAGCCCCAAGTTTGCGCTTTGCGCCGCATACCCCAACCCTAGTCCAGACATGTCTTGGAGCGGCTGCGCGCGATCGCGCGCAGTCGCGCATCTAAAATGCTTTGAGATCCGAGCGATTTATCGCGCATCTTGTTAAAAGCCGGCTGCGAGTTTTCTACCTTCGTATTTGAGCCGGCAACCCCAAAATACTGCCTTTGGGCCTAGTTTACTGAATAAATGATCAGGACACCTATGCTTTAACCAGTTACACGCAATTTCAGATAGTGTGAACGGCTGGTAAATCGGTGCCGAGAGCAAAAATCAGCGGGTATTAACTCCACAAATGTAATCGCAACTCCAATGGAAATACCAAAGACCCGCAATGGAGTTCGAAAAATAACACAGACTAGGTGAAAGAATGCATGAAGTAAACGTCGTAAATTTGAAGCCTTCGCACTGTTAATCGCACGTGGTTTTGTTTTGATTGAGCCGAGTTTTGATAGCCTACGATGGCGCATCGGGCGAAAGAAGTTGAGGGGTCTTACAAACATTATGGAAGTAGAATTTATATAATATTTTCGACATGAAGAAAGGAACGATAGAACTGGTACCAACCGTCGTGATCAATTGCATTTGTAAACTCTGCAACGACACTGTCAAAAAATTAACAATGGCCGGGCAAGGCGTCGCCCGCTTACAAGTAAGAACATACTCAATGACACACGTTGATGGATACGTTATCAAGCATCGTGAATCGCCATTATTAATGAGCTTACTCCCAATTAGTTTTAAGATATTCTGACTATGACTGACTGTCGCCGACTTAGGTTCTACATTTGTTACTGATATGTTTGACTGTTCGTGCATGCCCAGTTTACTTTCCCCTAGTCTAGACTAGATTTTAAAATGAAAAAAAAAAATCTGCTCATGTTCCGAGGTTCCAGGCCGGGTCACTGGGTGAATAATTCTTTGAAAATTGATACAACTTGAATGATAACATCTACGACATGTTAATTTGATTTGATTAACGTGAGTGACAGTCTAAGTATGTAACTTAACTTGTTACTAATTGTTTTTTTTATTGCACTAATTACAAGGCTTATTTGCTAACCTGAATTGAAATGCTGGCTTTACAATGCTTCTGGTCCCAACTCAGTTGCCGGTCCTCGCTTGCTATCTCTATGATTTGTAAAAGCTCGTCTCAAAAACAGCCAGAATTTTGGAGCTTTTAAAAATCTCCTTCTGCAGCTCGCCTCAAGGTGCCTAGATGAGCTTTTTAATGCTCCTCTGAAAATTTCAAAAGACAATGTCTGAAGTCGAGTGCTCCTCAGGACTGAGGGCATAGGGCCTATTGTTTTTTTGACATTTTGGCCAATTATCAAGTTTGGCATGGTAAGCAAGAAATTCATGACCATAACATGGAAAATGGTTGGGCCAGTGAGATCACTACAGGGCCAGTAGGTCTTCTAGTTCACTGGCCCGACGGGCCAGTACAGAAAAAAAATTAAATCCACCCCTGTGCAACAAATGCTTCTACCAGTGGCAACCATTTAGAAAGGTGCATTTCATGATTCTAGCACCTGTTTTATTCACTGTTCACCTGATATCCTTGAGAAAAGCTTATTCACAAAGTTTGAGTTGATCCAAATCTTGCGGTTTTGTGTTATGAGTATTTGCTTGTTTCCCATGGTCCCATAGGCCACTGTGCTATAATTTGTCTGTTTTAGTTAGTTAGTTAAACCAAAGTTTCAAATCCGGTTTTGTCCCCGTCAACGGGGGTAGCCGAATACACCTCACACTCAGCAATACTGCTGTGAGAGGATTTATTGGAGCAAAAGATAATTGACTGGATGCTCTTCCTGACGCCAATCCACAGTTTTCGGCGGTGGGCCTAGCCTTTGGGCAACTATGCCCACCACAACAAGGGCAGCATGTGCTGGATGTCCGCCAAGCTCTCCAGAGCTGGCGCCCTTGTAGGTAGATCTTCTTTTTTCATTCTACCATTTTACCAGGGTAACCAGCTACCCTCCTCATCAGATTTTCCAATAGAAAATCGATGGGGGTGACGGTTTAGCCGCCGACAACTCGGCCCTGGGACAAGTAGTACTGGTTACCAGAATACCAGTAGCAGGCCCTAAAAAGAAACCTGACCTGACTAAAAAATACAAAATTGCTAATTTCTTACAGATACGAGCAAATCTGCACATACGATTAGGTACACATGGATTACTAAGGCTATAACGGTTGAGATGATATAAAAATCTCAACTTTTTTTAGGTAAGTCGGGGGACGAGGTTGTGGATCACAAAATGCCCCTTTAACATTTTTTTGAAAAATCTCAATCTTGAAAGACTGACTCATCTAGACTAGGCCTGTTTGGACCCATTTGAAAGCATTTTTCATGTTATTCCAAATATGGTCATAGCAATTTATAATTTTGGCATTTTTACAACTTTGCAAAAAAATTGATCTTGTTGACACAATGCAAAAATTGACCTTGTTGACATAACTCAACTCCTGTGTGCATAAAATAAAATATTATACAGTAATTCACAATCACATACCTCTATTTGTGTGAGTTCATCTCTGTAAGCTTTAGTAAGATTCTTAACCTGTTCCTCCATCCTCTCGAGCATCAGATCAATGTCTTCTGCCTCCTTCTTAAGATCCTTGACATAGTGGTCATCCTTAGACTTTAATTCCTAATGAGAAGACATAAAGATAAAATAATTTGACAACCAATGAAATCAATCAATTAACTTCATTCACCAAATTAAAAAAATAGGCAAATCAAACCAAACTGGTGGGGGCAAGAAAAAAAACAGATATCCCCCCCCCCCATGCCCCTGGCATTGCCACTGATGTGATGCGATCAAGCAAAATGAGACTTGTATCTTGTTGAACAAAATCAACATTCAGTTTTCAATTATATGCCATTTTCTGGAGTTCAATTGGCTGAAGACCCCATCTCATACACTAAGACTTCATCAGGGCTGGTATTCTGAAAGGGAGACTAACTTTAGACCTGGGTTTAAACCAGGGTTAGTCCTACATGAGTGGACCTTTTTTCCTTTCAAAACGCTGTGAAAGTTAAATGTAACGGGTGAGAAAATTCCTCATGGATGGGCGAAATCACCCAGCCATGAGGAATTTTCTCACGTTCTACAAGAACATTTTTAGAGTATGTTGGAAAGAAAAAAAGGTCCACTCATGTAGGACTAACCTTGGTTTAAACCCATTTCTAAAGTTAGTCTCCTTTTCAGAATACCAGCCAGAGATATATTTTAGTGCCATTCAGACTATAAAATACAGAGGAAGGAAAATTGTCTACATCCCAAAATCAATCTTAACAAAGCAACAAATGACTCATTTAGCTTGGTCACATACATAAATGTGTCTGGAAATTTGTCTGGGAATAGACATTTTCAAAACAAAGTTTACCAAACATGATGACCCCCTTAAGCGTCATCACATGCAACTGTTGCGCGCAGCCCTTCCTTGTAATTCACTTTTGCATAATGCGCGTGACTGGCAACCGCTTGTCCTTATACGCTCGCGTACATTATACGTGATGTGATCAAGCAAAATGAGAAGTCGCAAATATTGAATTTGAGATATAGCCAAACAGAGGAGCAAATGTCTTTTGTTTCCTATTGTTTTGGCCACCCTTCAACTGATTATATCTTTGGAATTAATTGGTCATTTTCAATGGGGGTTTCAGCAAAATGTAGCTTTTAAAATGATGCACACAGTTTTGTGAAAAAGTAAAAGTCGAATCTGACCGACTTCAGACTCATTTTGCTTGATCACATCACATATTTTGCTTTGAACGTTTCCAATGTTCATTTGAAAAAGTCTACTGCAATACTGTATGTGTGTGGTTGAGATGAGTAACAGAAATCATTATGCTTTTCAACTCTTTCTTCTCACCATTTGAAAATCATTGATGAGTTTGTTTTTCTCTTCAATCATGGCATCACAGAGCCCTTTTTGTTGCATCAGGAGATCATGCAAGTCTTGTGGTATCTCTCTGTTACTAGCCTGGTCCCATCTTTTAGTGATCTCCTCAAAACGTTCCATGCCTGCCTTAGCCTCTGCTTCAAGCTTCTCATTTCTGACAGGGGAAAAATAATCATTTGAAGTTAGGCTTCAAAAATGTTCCATCAGGTTTTGTGTAAAACCCCCAAGCACTATGCATTTCCTTTTTTTTGTCAATTAAAATTAATAAAAAAGATATTCCAAAAGGTTTAGCTTGAAACTGCATTTCTTTGGGGGCGAGTAAAAAAAGACATGCATCATGTGATATTTCTTTTTCTATAGTCAACCTTGAGCCCATTTGGGGTGTATTCTTGTTGCAAGGCCTGGATGAAAGAAATCAATCGAGCCTATACGGAATAAAGCCTATAAATGCCATTCAACTCTATTCATGTCTACTCACACTTTTATTGATTAGTTTGTGCTGAAATTACATGAAGGAGTAACTAAATTTGGGCCACTTTTTCTCACTACTTTGTGGGAACTGTTTTTAGACAAGTCCCAAATGAGCAAATTTTAGATCCAAGCACTAAAATCAGATTTTGACTATAGCTATGCACACAGGTTTCTCAACTATACTCTGTCCAGCTCAAAGTATGAAGCAACAACTTGGGCGTATACATTCTACCAACTTTCAGCGCAGTCAAAGCACAAGCGCGATACAACTGAAAGGCGGCACTCAATATCTGCGCACGTTACCACTTCACACTTCAGACTGGACAAAGTATACATCATCATTCCTGCAGTACTTCATTTTGGAATGAAAATGTCATATAAATTTAGCTACAATGAATGCCTAATGTTGTAGAACTTTTGTTTATCAATTTATTCAATTTCAGCCTTCACTGTATTCCAAGCAGATTAGGATTTTATCTCTAATTTGTCAGTGAGAGGGACAGCATTTCAGAGACATGCTGCAGTCCCCTTACAGAAGTTACAGGGACATGGTCTGATGTGGGGACATATTTCATGAGGATTTCCATCGATGGGATGCATATGGGCAAATAAATTTCATGTAAATGTATACAGGGTGATGTCACAAAAAAAGTACAACCAATGAGGGATTTTTTCTGAAGAAGAAAACTAATAAGGAATTATTCAAATGAATTCCGTGGTTAGATAGTCTGTTTAAACAGCTTTCACCAATAATTTTATTGTTTTAATCGATAAAGTCCATCAAAGGCTACAGTTATTTTTTGAAGGTATCCATTTTCTCCCCCGAACAAATTGCACACTGATTGTACTGAACACAAGGGACTCATTACTACGCAGCGAGAGGGCTTCAAAATAAATCATGGTTGATTTCTTGGCGCCGTATTCAAATGGTACGCAGGACATGTGTTGTTTTGAATGGTAATTTAGAATACTTAAGATTTAATGAAATAACAGATATGATGTAAAATGGAAAATTTTAATGCTTTTATTTGTTATCCAGCCTTATACATTGTAGTTTTGGGTAAGTTTACTACGTGGAATTCAAGCAATTGGAAAGAATGCTGCAACTTGTTTGCTTCAAGTCAAAAATCGATTAATAAATTGTTGCTGTCGGTTTCATTTTACAGTCTAACCCAGCGATTTGTTATTTGTGTTGTTTGAACCCAGATATTTCAGTTGGGGAATGGGCCGACCAGGCGACCGATGGGAACCGTTAACTTTTGAGGCATCACTAAAACACATTTGGCCAAAGGTGAACACGGTAACATGTTAATTACTTATCAATGTATTACTTTTCCTGATCTCTATGGGCCAGGAGTGGGTTGAAAAGGTTGAAAGATTTTGAGTGCGGATCCACCATTACTCCTTCCCCTCCACGCTCTCACCCACAGACTGGTTACGTCATGGTGTTCCATGACATTTATTCCACAATGGTAATTAATGGAGGATATGCTGGAAATCCCAAAAGCTAACCAAAGAGTACTCTTGGGGTTACTCTAGCGGGGTAACTTCTGTTCGGTCTTTCCCATTGGGTACTTTCACTTCTGCAGCTGTAACTTTTGAACGCGTTAATCAATGTAATGCAGTTATTTTGATATGTGAGAGCTAACAAAACAAGAAATGTATACAAAAAAGCAAAAGAAAATTAATGAATAAGCACAGAGAGTTTTCCATCAAAAATCGCCTCAGTTTGGTTGTAATTTTTTTGACTCACCCTGTAGTACAAACCTGTCTGTAATCAAAAACATACCGTATTGTTCCCTAATAAAAAGACAAGGGGCGGTTGCCATTTTTCAAAAGGGAGGGCGTTTAGTACAGTCAAAAACAAAGTAAAAAATCCCCGCAAAAATCCCATACACAGTGGCGATCCTCTCTTTATGGGAATCTTACGTGTTTGTGCCAAGTCCTATCTTGTGTACTAGTGTGCCAGGTACCAGTAGTGACGGATCAGAAGCCGAAGAATATGAGATTGACAGCAAAGCGCTTATGTACGGATTGACGGACACAGTCCTGGCCATTAAATCATGATGATTTAGGTAAGCTTAACTCAAATTCCTTGAATTGTTTATCCAAAAATCGTAGGGGGGGGCATTTTTTAGAGCAGGGGCATTTAATTAGAGCAGGGGCGTTTATTAGGAACAACACGGAATGTTGTTAAGTTACATTAATATGGTGTCCATTTTTTTTCAGCATCTGTTCTAGAAATTTAGCAGTCCAGATAAGATAAGGTGAAAGCTTTTCTGGCCCAAATTAGGAAATATCAAGCGAGAGAAATGGAGCAAATTCTGGCCAGATTTTGGGGAATCTCCCAGTACCCCCTTCCCATCATAAAACTCTTGCAGATTGAAGCCGCAGTGTCTAGCAATTGTCTTGACTTTTAATTGAATGCCGCTAACCTGTAACAGTATCCCAATTATGTTACCTTTGTCTAATGATTTCTTCTTCTGTCCTTCCTAGTGGCTTCCCTGGCATACAGGCTGCCAACTCTCTACCATTGCTCACCAACTCTGTGCCATCTGTCTTCAGCTTGGTTAGCCTCTGAAATAAGAGATGTCAAAACACACTCATAAAACCATAACCCTTTGTTTGACAGAATAGTAGGTTAACCCCCATTCAGTTGGTAATTGAACAATGTAATTATCCTGTTCAATAAGACGTTTCATCACAGCTCACTCATGAGCTAGGAACATCTCAATCAATTTCCTTGGCACCGTTCAGTACCTTCCATTCACCATTTATTTAGAAAATACCCCACCCCCTAGTTTTTTTTGGGTAGTAATAGATACCCAATTCACACAAGGTCAGTTCATGTCAATGCATGTACAAGTACAGGCCCCTGAACTTTGTCATTGGTGGATGAGCATATTGTAATTCATAGTGGCTAGCTTTTCCACAACCCTCAAGTATTGAAGTGCTTTTTGGACTGCACATCAGTACTGCTGGCTTCTGCAGTATTTTACAAAGATCCCGATCATCTGAAATCTGCTCCTCTCTTTTCTGCTTGTTTATTCTCATTCATTGAGTGAAAAGTGGATTTGTCTTTTTGGACAGTATAGTTAAAGGCTCTATCAGTGATCCTTCCGAAAGATCAATATCTATGAAATCTGCAGAAATAACTTAAATTGACGGATCTTTCTGTAGAATTCTCAAAAGTTATTTTTTCAAACTGTAATTGATTTTTAAAAAAAGGTAAGAAAACATAGTATCATTTCCCCCTCCCCTTCAATTACGTGTTGGAGTAAGTGTCCGTACGGACAGTATGACTAAATTCCGATTTTAATAATCCTTATTAGGCTGCTTATGGTCCTATCATTCGCAGGGTTTGTTAGGATAACTATAGTTGTTACAGACATGGTACAAATCTCTTTTTTGATGATTTTTTCAATTGTCAATTTAGTAAATCACTGATAGTGCCTTTTAACACAAAATAAACTTTTAAAAATAATACTTGAAAAATGATGATCATCATGACTGAGCTGTGTATTTTTGGTTTATGTCCCTTTGAATTAACCACTCACCAAAGTTTGCCAAGTTTATAGTCCCCTCCCTTCATTTGAGTTCTTTTTACATTACCCTTTTTCCATAGGTCTCTTTATTTTTGAGTTAAAAATACCCACTGTTTCTGACTTTTGAACCGCACCTGCAGTGCTTGTAACCACTCAGTGGTGAAGGCCAATGGGAGAACCCCCCCCCCCCCCCCCCCATTTTTTTCTTATTCTTTTCCCCCAGCCAGAAGAAAAAGTGACATGTCTTTTTTGTGGCAAAAGATCAGCACTTTAAAAGCTAGAAAACAAACACCAATTTAATAAAAATCAGTGCCAAAATTGTTTCAACAATTCAAAACCTTACTGCTGATTTCCCCCCCCCCAAATTTACTTTTGGCCTCCGAATTCACTTTGCCCTCATTCACCCCTATAGCCGTTTCGATTTAACAATTATTGTTTTTTTCCTCACCTGGCTACGTTCTTCTCCAATTTTTTACGACTCCTATCTGCCTTCTTATCTTTCTTCTCTTTGCATTAGGATCCTCACCCTTGCTTCCCTGTTTTATGAGCAAAATAAAAATAAAAATTCAAAGGGACAAATTACTTACTTCTAAGTCCAAAGTTAACTACCTTTTTGTTTTGCCAATACACATCACATGCCATGTATAAAACAAACGTTTATACATGGCCGCTGTTAACGAACAACGAAAGTGGTAAATCATGCAATATGAGGCTGAATTTTATATTAAAAATTTTAATTCTGTAGTACTAGTTAGCGAAGTATGGTGAACATGAACGGGTTCATCTCATATTAATTTGGGTTATGAACCCCCAATTCATAAACCCATGATTTTATGTCCCATTTTTCTACAGTGGATTTTAATAATTACTTGACAGGAGATACGCACACATCATGTTAGCGCAACAAGCTACGCGGGGGTTTGGCGCATTCTTTGGCCAATAGTCATTGCGAAACAAGGTGCGATGTTCCTCCTGGCTCACGCAGTCCACACGCGCGCGTGTGTTCGATCTGTCCAACAAATTATTCCTCAGACTTACTACAAGTTATCAAGTACTACTATATAAAGCCATTTACACAAGTACGGTTTGTTTCATACAGAGTTGCCTTAAAGGGATTAAATTAGCAGTGACTTGCTATTTTTTCCAAAACAAAACAGATCGAAAAAATCATCAATATATCCTGCACGTGGTTGGCTTGAAATCAGTGAGTGTATTAAAGACAAGCAGTACTTTTTATCTGAATCCCGTAAGTCTATTGTGTATCGAAATCCCGACGTGAATCAAAAAGCATTTCTTGTTGAATCACAGATTTTCAGCATGATGATTGTGCACGATCAATAAAGTTTGACCTCAAACACAACCATTATTGATCTTTATTTATTCTGTAGGGCCTACTGGTTTAAACCAAATCAGCGTTTTTTAGTGGCAGATTTTGAGGAGCCCATCGCTGCATTTCTATTTGAGGAAACGGTTGACAATTTCCTCAAATACAAATTTTTTTGCAAAAAATTAAATTTGGTGTTTTTTTTCTACATTAAAGCAGTTTATGTTGATTGTCCACATTTAACCCTGATAGGAGGCCAATGGAATTTGATCTTATTTTCTGTTGGAGATCTTTAAAAGGGTTGACGAGGTCCGATTTCATTATTCATTATACTGTCATTTCATTGAAAAAATTACTGTTATGTTATCACATCTAAAGGCATCTTGATGCACTATTTATTACATAATGCCCTGAAAACTCCATATGAGTTTTCTCTCCTCTCTTCATCATTTTTTTCAGCCAATAATGAGGGAACTATTTAATTATTCAGTTATTTGCTGGATTTCATTATTTCACAACCCCTTTTTTACGAGACTTTACTTTATGCACTTTTTTGTTCGTTTCATTTGCGCTTTTTTCCAGTTTGCTAACCCCATTACATGTACAGTGGAACCTCTACTTGAAGCCTAACCAATTTTGCCAAAGGAGTCACACATCTATAGATGTTACCTTGCACTCACTTGTTGACCTGTCAGACGCCCCTGTTGTTTCCTGGCGCAAATATTACAGTAGAAGTTTTCTGTGACAGAAAGAAACCCATACAATCTGGTTATAAATTACTTGCAGAACCTTTCCTTTCCTGATCTACTTGGTCACAAAATGGCAGCTGGTAAGCATTAGCTTATTTATGCTTGATAAGAAAGTTAGTATTATTTATTCGAAAACAAGTTACAAGCAAAAAACAGAATTTCCCCATGCAAAGTAATCTGCTTTTGCCTGCCAGTTTCTCGCTTGCACCAACAGGGGGCACCATAAACATAAACAAATGTCACATCATCTATAGAGTCTATTTCAGACATACCTCCAACTTTGGAATACAGTTTTTCAGTATTCAGACACCAAAAATCAGAATTTTTGACCCAAAATCGGTATTTTTGCAAATTTGCCATTAGCCCAAAGTTCGCTCTACGGCCTGTATATAGCCACTTTCGTGTATGAAAGGCCAATTTGGTGCCAAAAGAGACATTTTTCTGGCTTTTCCCTCCTTAAAGGAACTGTCCACAGAGGTTTTTTCTTTGAAAAGAAATGTAACGACATGAAAAAGTTTAGATATAAAAGTCAAAACTTTAAAGGCTCATAAAGTAACTTGAAAACAATAATAGAATGGGCGTTATTAGTAAGAAATGAGTCGGGAGGAGGGATCGTTAAGGAAAGGGTATGTACTAGGTATGACAGCGTGGAAGTGGATGAGATTGATGTTGGTTTATTGGGGAAAAAGTTTGGGGGGTTGTTTCGGTGGTGGTTGGGAGTAGTTTAGATGGAGGAAATCTAGGGGGTGAGGGGGTGAGAGGATGGAGGGTTTGGTGTGTGGGGAATGGTGGGATGGAAGATGTGGGAGGGAATATTTGGGTTGGGGTGAAAGTCTCTATGACCTCTTTCCATAACAATATGAACTGCAATCATGAGATAAGCTCTTTAAATACAGTTTTTTTCCAGAAATATGAACATAGCTCCGAGTCCGACAGCCCTATTTAAGGAACTGTTAGTAGACCTAAGTCCATATGTTTTTTTTTTTATATACCAGAAAAAGAAAAACTTCAGTAGGAAGAAGTCCATATAGAGTATTTGAAAAGTATTAAAGTCTAAACTTTCAAAGCCTAAACACTCAAACAAACCACTACACCAATACATTGTTTTGTAGCCTCTCCTTTGACCATGCAGTAAATAATTAACATCAATACCATCTGAAGACATCTAGCATACAGCAGTTAATGGTTAAATCACAATATTAATGTGGTGAACCATCCAAAAGTCGGGAGAAAAACGATGTCCGGAAACCATTTTAACAGACATTTATAAATTGAAAATCTTTCAAATCTACATTCTTTTTATCACTTTAAAAATATGGTTCCCTCTTTCCTAAACTTTATTTGTGTATGTTTCTGACTTTTATACTCTTTTATTTTTTATTTTTTAGTAACAGACCATTTTCCGTATTTTGTCTGTCCGTATTTCGCATCATTTAAGTTGTCCGTACGAAAAACAGAAAATCTTACTACTAACTTGTCATGTCTGCTATTTTTAGACTCTTTCCAAGACAGGTTTCCTACCAAAATTCCAATATAGGACTGAAAAGGTTATGCTTGAACATAATTTTTCAAAATAATGAATTTAGTTTTCAGATTTTCGACCGGTCAGCGGCCCAAAAATCGAACGCGGGCGGGCTAACGGAGAACTAATAATCGAGTTTGTCAAGGGCCTAAAACAAAATTTCCCAAGTGCCAAATTAATAAACCGGGGATTTGCAGGGTATTCTTCAAAAAGTTAAAAAAATCAGTTCAACATTTTATGGCTTTTTCTGCACCAGTATTATGACAAACAGGACACAAATCGGAGGAAATTCATTTTATTTATTATGGTATAACTGTGACACCCCTCCCAAGTTAACTGTTTAAATGACAGAAGGGATCTTGATATTTTGCATTGAAATTTTGTTTTTAGTTTACACGTTTTCAAGAAAAACAATTTTTTTTACAAACTAATGTAAATATTTGCCAACAGCGGCAAATCTGATGTGCGCTCCAATTCCCCAAACCCTCACAGGAAACACAGTCCCTGAATATAACTTTTTGAACAGAATTCAAACACAAATGCGATCGGTGGACTGCATGAGCCAGGTGAAAATCACCTCGTTTTGCGTCGCATAATTCAATTGGTCGAAGAATGCGCCAAACCGCCTCGTAGCTTGTTGCGCTTACATGAGGTTGCGTATCTTCTGTCCAAGTAATTTTAGTCAACCTGTAAATACTTGTGTAAGAATTAAATTCCTTGCTTGGGCAAGCCTTGGCCTAACAAAATGCTTTCCACAGTTTTTCGAATCTCTCGCATTATCACTGGTTATCCCTTTAATACTAAACATGAATAAATAAACTATATTATAGGTATTGTCTTTTAAAGGCCTACTCAGAGATTCCTGAGGAGGCGCCCTCAATTTCCCAAAAAAATCGTGGTTTTTCATTACAATAATGCTTTGTCAATATACTAATAACTGTGTGAAATTGTTAAGCTTAACTCGAATTCCTTCATATAGAAATCACAACTTTGTTATAAAATTCCGGAGCCGGAATTTTTGTTATACACAGTTATCCTAGGGGACGTATTACACCAAAAAATAATGTTTTACTGCATCAAACGAAACATCCGATCATCTCATTTCGGAATTGTGTATTTAAGGTTACTATCTATCTTCTAGGGACTATTTTCATTATTACACAAAAAATAAATTTCGAAATCTATGAGTCCGACTTTAAAGCATGTCCATGAACCTTTATAATCATGTTATATTAGTTGCATTTTTAAAAATTTGTTTATTAAAGTTTTGAGAGTTGTCACAGTCACGGACAGGGAATCCCATTGGCCATGACTTAGGGTGTACTTCTCACTCACCCACTGACGTGACACAGTCTGTGGTCACCTTCTTGCAGCTTCCATTCTTTTGAGATGCGTAATTCGCCGAGCGGCAATCCGTTCTTCCGGATCATTGGAGTCAACGGAAGGCCCGGTGTCTTCATCTTCTTCGTGGGCCACTCATTTTTCACTGAAGATATAAAATTAGCCAAAAAAGTTTGAAACAAGTGAAGTACTAAAGTAAGCCGAATCAGGTTTTATTTAGATGTTGCTAAAGTATATAAGTGCGCATGCGTGAAATCGTGATTGAGTAAGCTCTCTCATATTATCCTAGTTTAAGGAAATTTAAAAATAGAAAAAACAAATTATTTTTTGGCAGGATAAATTTTTTTTTTCGATTTACAAAAAATTGATTTAAGCTTATGAATGTTGAAAATGAAAAATCTGCTACTTAAAATTTAAACTAATTTCATTTCAAACACCCTGCGTCGCCGCCTTTTCATTCAACATGGCGGTGGGTTCTGATGTGTGTGAAAATAAATCGTCGAATTATCTAATAATGAGAATCGTCAAGAGATTTCCGAACTTATTTACCTAGTTTGTACATCAAAGTACTTTTAGAGAGAACCGTTTACAATTACTTGAAATATTTTTGTTAAAACTTGTATTCCTTTTTAAAGATTTGACTGTCCTATTTGGTTAAAGGGTGCACACCAATTCTCTTACGGCCCCCCCATAGACTTTGTATAAGGCCGGGAGCGCGCTGACGTTACATCGCGGTGAAAACAATGGGGAAGCCCAAGGGTCCCCCCCCGCATCGCGGTGAAAACAACTACTGCGCAAATTGGGGGGCATCTTTAAATCACTTCACATCGGCTAACACTATGCTGCAGCGCTCAATCGAATTACGCCCCCAACTATTGGACACATGCTGATATTTGTGAACTCCCATGTCCGCGTCCCGGAAATATAGCCGGGAGCGGGCTGACATCACATCTCGGTGAAAACAAAGAAGGGGAAGCCCAGGGAATCCCCGAATCTTGGTGAAAACAAACCTTCGCAAATTGTGCTTCTTTAAGTAGCCAACTATTAAAAAATCCTCAAGCTTGATAAAAAAAAAAAGCAGACAATGTCATCATAAAGAAAAATCATAAAAAACTGTTAGAATGTTCTTGAATGAAGTCAAAATATTAATGCATTCTCCCACGAAAAATGTCATTTTAATGATCGAGAAAATTCAACAAATGATACACCAATCACCGAAAAACCATACCTTCCATGTTTAAATCATGTGCGTAAAAGAACGGGTGATTGTGGGATCAGTGTGTAATGAATTTATGGTGAAGTGGCATAATTTCTGCCCACGCGGGCACGCTCCAAGCAGGCATAAACGTACACTAACACCGCAAAGTCAATCCGCTCATTTTTCACCTCTTAATTCAGTATCTTCCTTTAATGATGAAATATTGAAAATCATAATTCATTTATTAAAAAACATAT
>JAMKCH010024011.1:0-34633 GCA_023653785.1 Ophioderma brevispina
GAAGTGTGTTATCTTGTCCTAATGTTTAAAAAGGAATAGTGCTACCTGCAACCTTTTTGTGTTTACAACTACAGACCAAAATTTATTCAAGGTCATCATGGGATGAATATTTTAACACGATCCATTTGTTTTCAAATTGGGTTTCAACTTGGTTCGTGATGGGAAATGTTTAAAACAGAAAATAAACATTTACCTCTGTCATCATTGCTAGGGTATCTAACAGAGACTAAAATGATTACCCCCCATAGACCCTGTGGACCTTCTCCCTGCTTATTTCCCCCTTTATTTATACCACAACGTTTCAACAAGTGTTTAACCTATATTTGACATTAAAGTCTGACTTCAGAGATTTCGAAATATTATTTTTTTTGTGTAATAATGAAAAATAGTCACTAGAAACTAAAGATAGTAACCTAAATGGACAATTCCGAACTTTGAGATGATCGGATTTTTCTTTTTGATGTCAGAAACAGTTATGTGTAGTATTACGTGTCCCCCATAGGATAACTGTGTATAATAAAATTTCCGGATCCGGAATTTTTAAACAAAATTGGTTATTTTCTATATGAAGGAAATTCGATTTAAGCTTAGCATTTCACACAGTGATTAGTATGTGGACCAAGCTTATGTCCGCAAAAACACGATTTTTTTGTATTATGAGGGCGCCCGCCTCATCCGGAAATCTCGGAGTCGGCCTTTAATATCAAACAATGAAGAATTTGAGCCCATTTTGAAAGAACTGTGCATTCTAATTGTTTACCCCAGGATTACCTTGACCCATTTTCGACTTGATGTTTGTAAAAGTAAATGTCCTAGATAGAGCAAACTATACCTTTTTTTAATCATAGGACCATATGAACATTCGGTGTGCAATACGTTAAAGGATTTAGTTGATTTTTTTTTTAGCCAGAATGTAGAGACATTGGTCGTCAACATGGCACACACAATCTGTCACTTTATATAGTTCACTTCAAGCTTTACCCTGTCATTTAAACTAGATCTTCTCGCTGAAGATTATTTTTGACATCATCAAACTCGTACTCAAGAATACTTTCCAATGAAGAATGGGTGAATTGACCGCGAAAACGAGCGCTGGAGGTGGTATAATATTCCCAAATCAAATCGTAATGTACACTCGGTACCACTGTGTGATTGAAGATGTAATTCCCATTTTCTACCTATTCCAAGAACGAACTCGCATATTGACTCCTAGAGACTAATTGCAATTACATGATATGAACATTGATTGTAAGGTCGGGGTGGCCTCTAGATATATGATAAATTAAATTCTCTCCATTTGGAGACGCTGAACTTTAAAACCACAATCAGGATCTATTGAAGCCTGACAAGTGTTAGATTTTCACCAGTAGAATCAACAACACGAGGGCGTTGGAACCAGACCAGAAGCAAATCATCCAAGTCCCAAAGCCTATGCTATATAAGTTAAGGGGCCATATGGTAAGAAAGGTAGTTTCCGTGGGTTCTTTCGTGTTTTATGTTCTAATTTTATTCGATCAAATATACATAGTCACTTTATTCCAAAAATTGATGGTTGCCAATCTTTTTGAGGCATTTATAATAATAATATTTTTGCAAATTAACAATTATCGTCATTCATAACACTCGTAGAAAGAAAACGCCCAAGTATATGAGGGTTTAACTGAATGGGGGATATATGTCTTTTGACAATACAAAAACTCTTATTGGCTATGGTTAAATCTTGATAGATCGTCAATTCAAGATGGGGGCCCAAAACAAGACATTGAAAGATAAAACCTAAATTACCATATATATAATTTTTCGTTACATCAGCCACAAATATTAAAATATATATAATATAAAGTCGTAAATTTCATGTCCTTGCCCATTCGAAACTCTGTCTGGTATATTCCGTTTTGATATGGAGAAATCCCGGCATGTGCCCAACGTCTGCCGTTTCAGACTTTTGACACCTTATATTCGGGTATATGCTGTATTATCTTAGTATGATCATCCTGAAATAATCAGAAAGTATAAATTGGGGTATGAGACATATTTTGATCACTACAGATTAAAGGGGCTTGTTCCGAGTTTGTGATTGTCTTCTCTACTTGAGATGAGGAGCTGGGCACTTGCACCATACACCCCGCAGTACCGTGGGAAACAACCGTGCTGCGTTTTGACGGTAGAGCGCTAATGCATGTTGCCAAACCCTATTCAAATACTGTGCTAATATTGATGGCCTACCAAAAACGCATTTTTGTTTATATCTGAGAATGAAATGGATTTAAGGGCTTAAATTTCGGCGCCAATGAGAAAAATACGGCCTTTCATACGAGTCAAAATCGATATATTACGGGTGAGCTCCAAAAAGGACGATGCGGGAACACACCACCTTAATATTACTGTTGTGTATTAGGCGTAGAATCTAGAGTCAGTGGCCTACTCAGAGGGGGGACCGGGAGGAGGATAAGCTGCCCCCCCCCCTTACAGTTGAAAACATCAAATTAGACCTATATTTATACTCACCAATTTTTATATTATGCTTGCCCCTGAAAATGCCCTGGACAATGCGTGGTTTCTTCCACAATTCTTTATCTAGTCAAAATGAATTTATTCACATTTTTGCCATTTTGGTTTGGAAAGTATTTCGAGACATTTTGGCACAGCATTATGAGTACATTTATGATTAGGTGTTTTTCTCATATTAATGATTATTTGGACCAATAGTGCCGCCATTTTCAATCTGAATTTTATTATAATAACACAGATTTAGTGATTTTATCAATTTGGTCAAGAATTGGTATGTCCAAATATTACATATAATCAAATTACACCACAAAGTTAAAGAGTACTTCTTAGAGTCCACAAATTGCCCAAGTTAAGCTAGTAGCTATTGCAATCAACGAAGATAGTCCAGCCCGGAAGACTTCAAAATGACAGAATGCAATTATATTCCAAGTGTATCAATATCCATCGGAATCTTCTTCGTTTGAACTGTAATTTGCCCAGCAGTTTAAGACTACAAGGTTGAATAAGTCCATCGACGACACTGATATCCACAGGTAACAAAATAAACGGTCTTGACCACCATCCGTCTGCACTGACTAAAAAAGTACTCGACAAGATGGTTGGCGCTCTTGTCGTCAGCCACACCTAAATTTTAGCTCACGATAGTGAGTCATAGTTGTTTGTTTTATGATTTGGATGTTGTTTTGTGACTTTTGTGATGTAACGCCTCAAGTAAGTCTCGAGTGGGGAATGACGATTCTGGGCCTTTACCCTAAGCAAAATCAGTATGGTAGATGAAAGGTAAATCCTACAAATCATTGCCTTAATGATTTCTCAATGTTTTTTCAGTGGTATGGAAAAAACGAACGCCCGTCGGTTACCTTGTCGTGACGGACTTCTCCAAGGGGCTTTGATTGATCGACTACTCTCGACCACAACGTTACTTAGTCTTGGTGTTCGCCAGAATAGGACCGTGGGATAGTTGATTGCCTAGTGCGTCGCCAAGAGTTCAGACCAGTCTGCTATAGAGGGGAAAAATCTTGTATTGTGGTGGACCCCAGGGCCACCAGTTTGGTCCATCACTTTTAGGTGTCATTGACAGTGCCTCTGATACTATCTCACTAGGAGCTGTAAGTATGCCGCATGGAATTAATCCTTGCAGAAGTCCGCCAAACCACTAAAGAGAGCCTTATTCAGAAAGATGGTGAAGACCTGGATGATTGGTCAAGAAAAATAATATCAAGTTGTTGAGCCCTTCCAAGTGCAAAACTATGCAAATCTGATTCAAGAGGGATACACAACCTACCCCTAATCTTATGATTGCAGATCAGTACTTGAAGTGTTTAATTGAGACCACGCTTCTGGAATGCTAGTCCAATCTGACTTTCTTTGCAATCTAGGTTAATAACATGGTAGTTAGGGTAGTATTTAGACTTACATGGTGAGCAGGATTAAAACGTTTTGGTCTGCCAACCTCAGACTTGGTTCAAGTATTCACAGGTTATGTCGGGCCGTTTTGGAGTATGCCCCCCGGTCTGCATAACAATCTCATGATGCCCAGACAATCAAATTGAAAGAGTCAAAGCGTGCCCTCGTATTATCCTTGGCACATACCAACTATTGTGAAGCTCGGTAATTGGTTTGAAGTCACTTTGCTGATAGAAGATCCAAAATCGGTGAAACAGTTGCCATTGAAATGTGTAATCAGATAGACAAAATCTGGTTCCCTCACAGTGCTAGTACTCATGCTATGAACTAGGTGTAATAGAAAGGACAAGAGTCAGGTTATACGAACACAGATATGGAAATAGTGCAATTCCAGCCCTTACAAGAATGTTAAAGGTTTTATTGTGCAATGATGTTGTGCAACTGTTTCCAGGGTTTCACCCTATAGTGCCTGGCTTCAAATCTAATATTGAGGCCATATTGCTTTTTGCTGATAATACATGTAAGTTGTGGTAAGTTAAGTAATTCATTAGTGGATGTGAGTGCGTGAGTGAGTGATGTGAGTGAGTGAGTGAGCTGAGTGAGTGATGAGGAGTGAGTGAGTGAGGATTGAGTGCAGTGAGTGTGAGTGAATGAGTGAGTGAGTGAGTGAGTGCGGGTGAGTGAATGAGTGTGAGAGTGAGTGAGTGGAGTGAGTGAGGATGTGAGCAAGTGAGCGACATATCAAGTATGAATAATTATGGTTGTGTGTATATGGTAATTATAGGTTTTATGTGTATTTTTACTGCTTGTTTTTATCTAATGTGATGTTATCTTATTGATTTAATCATGGCAATTCAGCTTTTGTGGCTGCCAGTTGATTTTCTAATAAAAATGAAAATGAAATGAAATGAAAAATGACTATGTCCCATTTTGGAACACAAACTGGAATTTCTTTTTTGATTCCAAACGAAGCTTTTTGGCTGTAAAAGAGACAGCAGACAGTTCAGCTATAAAGTCGGGGTGGCATCCAAATATTAAAATCTGGCACTATGTAAGCACCAAATCTACCATATGATAGATAAAATAGTACAAACTGCTGCTTATGGTCTTCCAGTGCACAAGTATTTACGACTCACGGCTAGATTCCCCTTTCCTAATACATAAAAATATGTATGACAACAATTATCATGCATAAACATATCTTAGCACTGTCAAATCAGATTTCACATAAATTACCATTCATTGGCATTGCATCACCTCCACATTATAGCTTCACTGGGGAATTACCATTTTGCAATCTGTTTTGATCTCAAAGCAGTAACAAGTTGGACTCAGTTTCTAATCCCTCTCATCTCTTGCTTGATGTAAGTAACAATGTGCATTTTGCCACAAACAACCACTAGGGGAATCTCCTTTCTCTTTTTTAGAGAAACCAAAGTACTTGTCCAGTGAAGAAATCTCTTCTCAAATAAAATTGAGAAAATACCATTTTTCATCACAAAACTAGAAACAGACGTCATATCTTAATTTGAAATGACAATGGCACATCCATTTTGGCTAAATCATATCATAAAATTACAAGTTCTCCAGAGACGGATAAATAAAATTCCAAAGGCCCACGGGAACACACACGACTCCACTAATTCAGCGAACAAATTCAACAGCATATCATATGATGGCTGCGAATTTTTAAAAGACAAACCCTGAAGGGTGTACACGTATTAGGACCGTATTCAATAGCAGCCATGGTGGTTGGTGGACAAGATAATGCATTCCATGACTACAATAATCAACCGGTCAATCATACCTTGCTTGCAAGCGTAAACATGGATAGATTGAAGCTTAATGGATGAGTCTGAAGGTATGCTCTTGGTCACCAACAGTTGGTGGCGACGTCAGATTTGCATACGGTCTATACTGTCGTGAATGCTTTGTTCGTTGCAACGCGACGTGACGTCACATTTGATCCTATCTGTAGGGCTACGTACACCACCACGCAATCAGAACCTGCCAGAAGGCCGTTTCTTCAAAAAAAAAGGCTACTAAAAGGAGATAATCTTCAACGAACCGCTTTACATGCATATCATCTCTCCCAAAACTTCCCATGAATAAGATGAGGGAACATGTGTCTCCGGTCATTATAGAATTCGACGATTCATCTTGATTCTTCACGTGGTGGCGAATTGTCTTGTGTCCTCAGATTTTCACGTTGTTTTATAATTTTCATTTTGTTTTCACCCACAGGCGTCCTGTTCGAACATGCAAGCGGCCCTATGTAAGAGACACAATGACAAAAAGCGTATGGGCAGAGCATTGTTATGCATGACGAATCGTGCTACAGTATGAGTCGGACAGCCCGAAATGTTCTCTGCGTATCTTGTTTGTTCACAGGTCCCCGCCCGTGCTTAATTAAAAACTGGACTAGTCCTTCCGCATTTATTCATACATACAAGCCATTTGGGGATGAATTTCGTATTCTGCCACCACTAAATCGGACACCTTAACATCGGTTTATTCCGTTAACGTTGCCACGATATTCGTATCCGTGGCCAGACTGCAAAATTCTTTCCGCCCAATTATTCATATATTTTAACCGTAGGCACACCTGACAGAAATGGGCGCGACGAGGATAATTACTTTAGTATTGTGCAACTACCTGTGAATTGCGGAAGCCTCACGGCAATATAATTAAACGGCATGATGAATGATGTGGTGGCAGAATATGAATTCATACCGGGCTGAAAACATGATGGGTTCAGACAGTTAATAATATCAGGTTGAGCCGATCTTTTGGGCCAAGTTGCAGTCGACTGGCGAGGAACGAGAAAATAATTACATTCGCAGTCTTTGTCGCCACGTTCTGCAGGGACGTCCAAATTTTAATGGGTTCGGTCTTTATTCGTCATAAATTTTCTTGGGCATAGTCGTAGTCCATTGTATCGTTCGTTCAATCATACGACCGGAGACCAAACCTGCCTCATTGATAAACTTTTGGAGAAAGTGGTAATCATCGGAACAGTTTACTTCTAACTTGATACTTCATTGACATTGTTCGCATCTCACACCGCTACTTTTGCATCATCACACACACAAGACACGCTACAGTCACCACCAAACTGACCCTCAAACTGCATCGCAAATGTGTGTAATCGAGGCCTATTACAGCTTGTAAATGCACTTTGACCTGTAGTTAATGTACAGGGTGCAGTCACGTCGATATACATATAACCAACCTTGGATACCCCATAAACTGATTTTAATCAAATAAATTATTAAGGAAAAAGGGAGACTTCTGGTCCTAATGTGAAAGATCTACAAAGGTAGACTTTGTATAATAACACCTGCAATCCTTGCAACTGTTGCTAATCCCTTTAACTCATTTTTGCTGAAGTCTTGTATTATCCATTGGTAACTGATATTTATAAAAAAAATTGAGGCGACATTTTATTCATTTTCAAGAAAATGTGCCATTTTTATTTGTGGGAACAGACGTGTGTATCTTTTAATGACCTTGACCCCTTCCGAGCAAAGTTTTCTAGAGGGTCTCAAGCTGGTTCGTCATATGCAAGAGTCCACGTGACCATCAACTTCTGGCAGAAGTAGGTTTTAATTTTTTTTTTAAATATTTTTCACATAAAGACAGGAAATTATATTCAAATGACCTTTGATCATCATGCCGATCGCAACTTTGGTGAAGGTTCCAACTGCTGCATTCGCATAAAGCACGTGAACCATGCACGTTGCCTAATTAGAATATGAATTTTTTGAATTTACACACACATTAAACTATCAGCCCCTTTAATGACCTTTGACCCCATGCCGACAACACTTTTGTAACGGTTCTCCAAGCATGTTCATCATATGCATGATCACGCACATGCATCTGTAGATGATAGCATTTTATGATTTTTCTAATATTATTTCCATTAAGACTGGAGTTCCATTAAAAAGAACAGATAATCTTTATGACCTTTGACCCCTGCATGCCGAGCACAACTTGATAGGTTGTGTGGAGGGTTCAAGCTCTTCTTTCCTTTCTTTCTTTCTTTCTTCTCTTTCTTCAGGTTGAGTCGGCTACTCAGACCTTAGGCTGTATAAACGCCAACTTTTGGGTTTTGTCAGTCAGTGGGTGCGATGAGTGCTCTATAATTCCCAAGATTTGTTTTGTCTAGCTGTCTCGGTCACGTTCTGTTCCATGCTTGATTACTCCCTTGGGAAGAATATATTTGTACACATCCCTCTTGATATAATCGGTTGAATGTGTTTGTTAGTCTTGGGGGGGGCCCCTTTGTCTGGTAACTAATCCCCGTGTTGACTACCATCTTGAAATGCTCCCCTGCGTCAATCCCCACCATCTTGTTCCGAATTTTTGTCTGTCTTTTCATCCGTGCCGTTTGTCTTCCAGGGATTCCCATTCAAGAAGCTTTGAACCATCTTTGTCACACCGCTTTTTTGTCTGTAGTCCCCAATACAGAATCCTGGCAGATTTTTCCTCGTTGTTTCAAACTTCATTTGCATGAGTCGCGTGGCCATGCAACTTTGCAATAACGGATATGACTTGTGATATTTTCACATTAAGACCGGAAGTCTTAATTATGCCAAAATGTCACAATGTTATCACCACAACGTAATGTATAAATCTTGAACCATAATGGCTTAAATTTAGCTCAATTATTCAGTTTCCTCGATGAACCCTAAATTCTGTTCAGGGTGGCAGGAGATATGGTGCTCCGGGCTCATAGTCCGGGAAACAATGGTTGAACAATAGGGCAATCGATTCAGTTTGACTTTAGTTTACGCTTTCCTTTCCGTTGTCGTCCTCTGGAGGCCCGGAATATGATACCTGTCGGACTAGGATTACTTTCACACCGGCACCACAGTGATGCGAATCGCGTGACAAGCTCAGAAACACACTTACACCAATGAGCTTTTGTTCACAAATGGAACCTGGGGGGTGTTCGTTCCGCGAAACCATACTGACGTAGCCCTAGTTGTGACGCAAGTTACTACTAAGATTTTTTTTCCGTTCGTGGAAACTTGGACTAAGCAACTGTGTCTACGTTACGTTGTACCACGACGCCAAAAAAATAAAAACTAAAAAAAATAAAACAAAAAATAAAAAATGAAAATTAAAAAATAAAATTAACTTGATTTTTTTTAACAACCTTTGGATTTTTTTTTTTTCGATTTTTTTTTTTAATTCTGTTGATTTTTTTTTGAGAATTTTAATTTTTTTTTATAGAATTTTTTTTTAAGAATTTTTTCTCGTCGCAGATTTTTTTTTTTCGTTGGTAATTTTTTTTTTTTTTTTTTTCACTTTGGATTGTTTTTTTTTTTTTTGGCGTCGTTCGTACGATAAAAAAAAATTGAATGACAATACAATTTTCGCTATATAAATAGCCGGGATACAAATACCGGGAACCATCCACGGGAGGAGAGTTACTACTGGGCGCGGAGACGAGTCCTCTGTTTTTGGTTCTGCTTTTAGAATGCCGTGTTTGCCTGCATATACTTTCTCGCATTCCAAATTTAGACTACCCACACAATTGGCGATCTGAGTTTCCTTGCAGAAGTGGGGGCTACCTGGAAGCAAACATGACACTAAACAGGCAATAGAACATGTCTTGGGCTGCCCTGGAGACAACAATGCCACAGACAAAACAGCTGAAAAACCTTGAGGAAAGGAAGCAGCCATACGCTTCTGTAGCCTGTAAGCCTACCCATCTCTATGCGGGCTCATATTTGAGATGCACTGTTGTTTGGACACGTTAAGATGAACGAACTGCACACAAACATTCGATCAAATTGGATCATTTTGCTGTTGTTGTGGATGGGCTTAGGAAACGGTGGCTTGCACCCAATACGTTTTTGATTGCGGGGGGGGGTCGCTCGTACCCCCTAAACCCCCCCCCCCCCCATTAATTTTAAACACTTTTAAAAAACCAAACATTCAAATTCCAAAGCTTTCCTCCTCCAGTAACATCCTTGTTCAGCGCCCGCCCTCGCTAAGGCCGCGGGGGGGCCAATCCTGAAAATTTTCCTAAGCCAATGTTCAGCACAGAAAAAGTAAAGCTTTTTGTGAATGTCCTTTTGTTTGGCCACCCTGACTTCATTGTCCCCAAACTCACTGAAAAAAGAAACTGATGTATGAATGTGGCTAGGTAGTGTCGGTCAGGGCGGCGTGCTCTGATAGTGCATTGCACAAGTATCATTACAAACTGGATCAATAAACCAGGTGGTTCAAGAATCCAATTGTTTATAAAAAAAACCATACGTCCCCCCTTTCTTTTTTCTTTTTTTAATATCATGAACAACAGAATTCAAGGCTGGTGGCCAAGTCCTTATTTTTCCCCGAAAAACAAAATCAAATATAGCAAACTTTATTTTCAATTCATCACGGGACACTTAAACAAGGGAATAATTTGAAGCTAATTAATATAATTGGATAACATCCATTTTGTCAATGTCAACTCCTAAAGCAATTTAAATATGAGCCCCAGATAATATAGCTGAAACAATATATAACCAAACATTCTCATAATACAATCGCGATATTGATAGAGTAGTTCTACTAATTTCATAGGCCCTCTACTGGGAATAATCTTTACTAAAGAAACCTTTCTTTGTGTAGTTACGACTTCGTCCACCCAACGGTTTTTCTACTAAAATTCGACTGGTGTCGATTCGACCGTCGGGGGGGGGGGGGGGGGGGGAGCGCGGGGGGGGGGGGGGTCACAAACCCACCCCCGATTCTTTTCGTAATTAGGGACAAACATCATCCTTGTTTGGTGTATACTCACACTGTGTAGCTACACATGTCCTTCCTTCAATAAAGTAACAAACAATATACGTTTTTTTAATATGACGTCATAGGACGTCATAACTGAGTTTATATATAGAAAGTAATACACAATAATCTAACAATAAGAATGTTATACAAATCTTGTCAGTATTTGCTTATAGTAGCATCATCATTAACTAAGTAAAACCATTTGGGACATTTACACATAAGGTCTACAGCAGGGCGGCACCCCCCCCCCCCACACACCACACACCCTCCGATTTTGACGGAACCCCCCTGGTTGTACAAACCTCCATTTTTTTCGCTTAAAAGACCGCAAAGGATGAACTTACAATTAAATTAAAAGCCATAGAAATATTATATCCGTTCAGACCTTTTCAAATGAGGTTGGGGGGGGGGGCAGAAGGGGCGCAGATGCATTTTTTCTGACGGGGAATTTGGGGCCTTTTCCATAGTCACTGTACTAACGGTCAGTTTTTTATTGGAGGCTGAACGGGAGGGGGCAACTTGGGCAAGGTTCTGAGCTGGGGAGCACTCGCCCCTCCCTGCCACTGCTCCTTTTATACCCACGGATACTCACCCGTTCCCTGGACAATCACTGTACTAAATGCAACGGGTATAACAGGAGTAGGATCAACAATAACAAGTTGTTATTAATACCCGTCTAGAAAAAGGAATTTCTTTTTGGGAAAAAGAAAAATAAGTTTATAAGTTGGGTGGGGGGGGGGGGGTAAGAAGGTAAAGTATTAGCGGGTGGTATCTTCTATAGAACCCACTCGTTTCAACACAGACTATTGAGAACTGAAGAAGTCAGCTTTTCAGTAACGAGAGGGGGGTCAAATTGTGACCGGTCAAAGATGTCTTCAAATAAGATACTGCCGCTCCATTTCGTGTGTCTATTTCTTCGCCCAATCCACCCACAAACACAAATGAATCACTTTTTTGGGTGAACATCTAATCTGAGACGAATATTGCACGAATTTGTTATGCGACCTCAGTAGCACTATACAGTGCAATAGGCATAGCTACCGTATATATAGCATGGCCCATGCACGGCAGGCATGGCCAGGGCTAACATCAGCAGAGCCAGAACAAAACAGCGAACGCTCGCTCCCTCCGTGGCTGGTTTCCGGATTTGTAATCCCCAGGGCCATTTATATAGTCGAAAAATTTTATTTTCCCTCAATCCAATTTTTTTTTTTACAACACTCACGTACCAATGACGCCAAAAAAATCCATAGTGAAAAAAAAAAATTCTAAACAAACAAAAGTTTCACTAAAAAAAAAAATTTCTAAACAAAATAAAAAAAAAAAATAAAAAAAAAAAATTAATCTGAAAAAAAAATTTAAGAAACTAAAAAAAAAAAATTTAAATTCTAAAAAAAAATTTTAACAAAATTTTTAAACAAAAATCTAAAAAAAATTTTAAAAAATCTAAAAAAAAAAATTAAAACAAAAAATTTTAAAAAAATCGAACATTTTATTTAATTTTCATTTTTTATTTTTTTTTTTTTTATTTCATTTTTAGTTATTTTTGTTTTGTTTGCGTTCCGATGGTACAACCGTACTTACGAGTAAGCCAGATGTACGATTAAAACTACGTCTGGTCACGAGACACGTAACACACTCGTATTGTGTGGGAAGTGGACGGATTGGTCCGCTGTTCGCATTCCACCCATCTTGTTAGCAATATATAATGGTAACAGCATTTATAATCCAGGAAAATTAAGGGAGAACCGTCCTGAAGAAAAATAAGAGATATTATAGCAACCCCCTTGAATCGATATCAGACCAGGAGTGTCGTTGATGCATATACACCTGCAAAAACACGGTGATGTGATAAATACTCACCTTTTCTACAACACTGTTTTGCACACGTTCCAAACATTTTGAAATATGTTCTATATCTAAACATGTTTAAAATTTTAACATGTTAGGATGGGACATAAGGTGTGAGGGATTTGACGCAAGGGTTAGAGATCTTGACATGTTCGATTATAAAACACTAATTTGCACCATGTTTCTAAACACTAATATCAGGGCTTATCAAAATTAAATAAAGCAACCAAAATTATTTCTAGATCTTAAGTCACAAATTTTATTTCCAATGATATGTCACATTAATTCACATATACAGTAAGGTGGCCGGAATAATCATGTAATAGCGCAATATTGAAGCATTATAAATGGAAATTAGTACAAAACAGATTAACATGTTAAAGTAATAATTATATATATTGTCTGTGTAAGATGTCATTGAAATCCCAGAATGGCCTGACATCCTTTTCACCACATATTGACTCTCTATCCATTCACGCAAAGAAAAAAAAGAAACAAACAAAACAACACAAAGAGAGAAGAGAGAAAAAAAAGAAACGAAAAGAAAAATTAATGGCTATCTCTCATTTAGAAAATCACAACTTTGTTATAAATTCCGGATCCGGAATTTTGGAATATACGTAGGCTATCTCTGGTACACATAAATGTTTACTAACATCAAAACGAAAATCAATTTCACTCAATTTTGGGGGGAATATGAAGTATTTTAGGTGACGATTTTTAGGTTCTAGATGACAAATAAAAAATAAGTCAGCATTGAAAAAGTAGATACCTTTTGGTCAATTATGCTCATTCCGTTTTGTTGAAGAAATCTTTACAAAATCAGTGCAAGTTTCTTCGCTAGGAATTGTATGTCTTGCCATTTCTTCATTGATTATCAGACCTTTCTTCACTGCTGCATGCAGGCATTTACCTTACATGTAATATTCATTAATGTCTTTGTTTTTGTTTATGGGATATAGGCCTTTATATGTTTTTTTTAAATATTTGTTTCTTTTTTCTTTCAAACCAACCAGAATGACTTCCTAATGAGAAAAAAAAAAATAGCCGCCTCTTTGGTTTTTAGCACATTTTCCTTTTGTGTAGGTGTAGGCTGTCTAATATCTATCGAAAAGTAAACAGGTAATAGTAACAAGGCCAATGCTATGAGATAATTGAATGGTTTGATAGAAGTAACGCGTTTCTCATACCAGGAGGAATTGTAAATTCGCGCGAGCCGGGTTAGCGGTGAGCGGTAGTCCGAGGTACATCAGTTTCAATGGTTTTGCCCTCACCAAAAAACACCCGTCCGCGTATAAAATCCTTAATCGATTTAATAGAACGGCATTCAAC
Organism: Ophioderma brevispina; assembly: GCA_023653785.1. NCBI lineage: Eukaryota > Metazoa > Echinodermata > Ophiuroidea > Amphilepidida > Ophiodermatidae > Ophioderma > Ophioderma brevispina. The sequence continues at coordinate 13,892 of JAMKCH010024011.1, forward strand.
CCAACTCGTAACATAATTGCACCCACGATTGCACCCAATCGAAAACACGTAAGAATGATTCGAAGTTATGCGGAAAGGTGATCCTATGACTGTCTAACGTCATTGTTCGCGAACGCACGTTAAGTCACAAACTGCAGAATCGTAAAAGCACTCAGCACAGTTAAGGTATATACTTACAAATCAAGTTTCGCGGACGAACCCCTGGATTTTATATAATACCGAATTATAATTTTATAAATTGATTGGTTCACGAATTTGGAATATCAAAACACAATTACCAATGGTGATAATTAATCAATACAATCACGAATATTTCTTACATAAATGATGTTTATACTTATTCTAATGACGTCCACTCTGACGAGATGACCTATGTCCAGAATTAAAGAAGTCGTTGCTGTTTAACGATAATGTCCTCATGGTGAAGATTGTAAAAAGAAGTCTTGCACCATTATTAAACTTCCAGGAAAATAAATCCAAGGGAATTATCTGCAGTAATATATTTTCATTTTTCACAGCAGTCCTAAAGATAACTTTGTCCAGCCGTTCAAATGGGGACGGGTTTCTAAGGGGGGGGTCCTTCGACGACACAAATATTCTGCAGTATATCAATCCAGGGAGCCAACTATTATGCAGTCTGCGCAAATGTCAACGTTTAGGACCGCAAAGGGAATCTTCTTGATTTCAAAACTGAAGCTTTTGGCTCCAAGACGGCCAGCAAACTAACCGCCCTTTAGTCTCGTGTGGTAGCAAACGCTCGTTAGTAATACTGCTCTGATCTATTAACTCTGCAGATCACCACACTAATGAGGAGTAGCAGCTTCAATTCCCTTGGTACAGTTCAGTAGCTTTCATTAACCCATGTATTTAGAAATATACTCCCACTGTTTTGTGCGGTATGATATATGATACCAGATCAAAACAAGGCAGTTCATGTCATATATGTATAAGTCAACCATGACTTGTCATGGTGGATGAACATATTGGAACTCATAGTAGTGACAACGACTGGAAAACTTTCCTCAAGAAAAGAGTCTATTACGTCCTAGAGGAATGACTACCACAACGACCAATCATTAACGCAAAAAAAAAAGAAAAAAAAAAGAAAGGTGCGTTATTTTGGCTCTTTGTTAGATAGGAACAATTTCCCCACTAAACACAATAGGACACGGGCTACCATGACCCCCCTGCAACCCCCGGGGATTTTTGGAGACCAACATTTTTTGGAAGGCTTATACCATAAGCAACTGAAATCAGGTTGTCTGCAAAAATCACCACCCTGGGTTAAACGGTGATGGCGCGCTTTTCAAAATGGCTGCCAAAATACAACCACCCCCCCTTCGGGAGAGAAGTACCAAAACATGCCTCGTACAACATAGAAACATCACATGCACTTGATTTGGTACCAATAGATAGCTATGGTCCTCCTCTTTCCATTGATACCAAAATGAGTACCAACATGTCTAGCACTACGTCACAATGACGTCATAGTTAGAATGTTAGCAAAATGGTCAATTTCCAATAGGACATACATAGGGGAAATTCAATTTTCGCCAAATGATATGTTAGAACTATCCAATTCTATGCGTTTTTTGGCTTTATTGATGGAAAAATGGACTAACTTTTATAAAATGAGAGCATTTAGTGTCGAAGAATGTTTCTGATTCCCTAAAATTGCGAAATAACCAATTTCCACTATAATACAGCTACATGTATTTCATTATGTTCCTCAACCATATGACGTCAAAGTGACGTCATAATAGGGATGTTGGCACTTATTTGATACCAATGGAAAGAAGGAAAACTCTAAGCTACACTGTGTTAACAAATTTACAGGAATCGGATGTTCAGTAACGAAAATCACGGGGGGGGGGGGGTCGGGAGTTGATCAGATGATCATGGTTGAAGTTAAATGATGGTTGCACTGATACAAAGTGGCCTCAAGAGAGTGATGCCACAAGTTGTTGACATATAGTAGATGACGAATAATCTGATACAGAAGAGACAAGTAAAGAATGACTCAAGAAGAGCGAGGAGGAACGGAGGAGGGAAAGAGAAGATCAATTCTGAATCAAAGGAAGATGCATTAGCTCGTACTACCAAGGAAACAGCATTGCTTAAAAGATCGCAATGAACAATACCCAATGGTTATTAAAATGAAATTCTTCGTAATCGATCCAAACCCAGGGTTCTCAAATGGATCTAGCCAGAGGTGGGTGAAATGTCTGGCTGCTTCAAAGAATTCTGCGAGGTCCTGGTCTGTGCATTGCGTGCACAACAGTGGGCGACAAGAGATGCTCCAGCATCCTGATTGCTTCTTTAGAATCACTTCTGCAAGGAAACCTTGAATCGGCCATTTGGATCTCAATCAGCTGAGAAACCGCCACTCAGCCCACGAGAGAAGCCAGCCCTCAGGCGGAAGATGATCACCAGTTCATTACCAATAGAGTGGCCAACGCTGGTTGACGCAAGTCTTTTCTTCCACAAGCCAACTCCCCCAAACTCATTCGGACATTTCCAAAGGACGGACTTGCATAAGAAAGAAACTAAACAGGCCTCCGGGACCTAAGGCGGGCAGCAGCCCGGCCTATGTCAAACACCAGGGTGCTCCATACCAGATACTGGCAGCTATGCTCATGAATGCTACACTGCTGCAGGTATAAGTTGTCCGCTGGACTGGCCAGCAAGACACACCCGCGGCAAGCCGGGTAGGAGGCATCCAACGACGGCGGGTCGACAAGCTTTTGGGCTGACCCCCCCTCCCATACAGGGCAAGCACTCCACACATGAGAGCACAGGGGAAAAGCCGTCGTCTCGGAATGCGGGGGCATTACAGGGTAATGGGGAAAAGCCCCGTGTTGTGAGGGTTCAGGGGCAGAGACCGCGGAAGCTCTTGAGTTTAACATGTTGAGTGCTTAAGCAGAGGGGTTACTGTCCTTATCTGAAGCCGATGAAACTATGCTGAACGTTGCGGTGTTCCAGGGGCGGGGCCCCCAGTAGCTCTGGGTCCCCCCCCTTGTAGCATGTTTTCATGTGCATCCGGAGAGCTCCGGTTATCTCACATCATGAAGGATGAACTATGCTGTCCCTGGCGGGGTCAGGGTTCGGAGCCCGTGGAAAAGCTCTTGATGTTAAATAGGCAGGTTTGAGTCATCCGGGAGAGGATCACAGTTTATCTCATTACTTGAAGCAGATGAACTAACTGCCCCTGGCGGAGGTGTGTCAAGGGTGACGGAGCCCGAACCTCTCCGTTTTAGTTATGCTTGAGTGCTTAGGAGAGCTATCAGGTATCTCATTATCTTGAGAGATGGACTATACTGCCCCGGCGGTGGTCAGGTTCGGAGCTGTGGAAGCTCTCGAGTTAAATAGCATGTGAGTGCCTCGGAGAGATATCAGTTATTCATTTCTTGAAGCCAGAGGACTATGTGCCTGTGACAATAACAACAAAATTCCACCCCTCCCCCTAGGAACTTTGCTTCCGTGCGCTAAAATGCCAACGCTCTAGGTAATCATTTATCTCATCCTCTGGTAATTTTAGCAAATAAAATGTGAAGCATCTTCACCGGGGGTTAGGGTATGCCGTCAAAGTCGAAGGGTTAGGGGGAGGGGTGGTTGCCACCGGAGGATATTTTATGGTGCATTTTAAAATATTGTGCACAGAATGGCTCAAAAAACTCGATGTGATGTAAAACTAAGTCATTTGCCATCATTTAGCACTGAAAAACCGCATGGAAATCCGAATATGCCTACCTTTTTTAGCGTAAAAAAGGAGAATTTTGCCGTATTTTTCTGTGGAAAATGCCAATTTCGCGTGACTCGCGGACTTGGATGACGTCAGGTGTGAAGCCATACTAGGTATGTGGTACTTCTATTGGTATCATGGAAAGAGGAGGACCATAGCTATCCATTGGATAGCAAAATATAAGCATCGGGTGCTTTATAAGAATTTCTTGAGTGGGGGTGGTAACCACCCCCTCCCCTGGTATCCGTGTTATAAAAGGCTTGGTAGACGCGGGTTAACAGGGTTAAGGAGGCTGTGGTTGTTGGTCTGTGTATAGGAAGTTATAGAATATTTGTACATAAAGCGCCCTCATATATACACTTGAAAGTCTAACAACTGATTTTAATTAGTAGTGTTTGTTTCTTTACCTAACAAATCCACTGGTGCATGACAAGTATATAATTAGGTGACACGGCATCCCATTTTGCCTTTAAAGAGGCCTTAAGTGCGTTTCGTAAATACCACGGGTGTTTCATTGTTTTGATGGCCATTTTAAAATGACCGCCCTTGAGGGTTAAGAATGCCAAAGGTGTTCAACTATTCCTAGTGTGTTTTCGTGCGACTAAGTAGTCTCATAGTGCATGAATTTGGATCAAAAATTAAGATATTATATATATGTCAAAAAAGGCATTAAGGAATATTGGCCGCCATTTGAAAAAAAGCGCCCTCACTTTTAACCCAGGAGGGAGATTTTTGCAGCAAAATGGATTTGATAGCCTATATGTATAAGGGTTCCAAAAATAGTTGTCTCCAAAAATCCCGTGGGGGTGCAGGGTTCGGTTATGGGTAATGACACTACAAGGCAGGGGTCCGCTCGTGATTTTGAAAAAGTGAGAAAAAAAAATTAACATTTAGGAATTTAAGGAGGATAGAAGCTAGCCACCAAACATTGAACAATAGGCTATTACAGTAGGGGATAATACAAAAAACATGGGCTAACACTCTCGTTTGAAAACACACCACACACACAGTGGTGCCACCCCACCAGCGAACAAACTAAAAATGTTTCTAGACAACGCTCAGCTTTACAAACTTCCCGTTTTACACTTGTAAACCCTCCGTATATTAATCACATTATAATTCCCTTTTTGAAGTCAAAAACCTCAATTTGATGTGAAATTCACCGCAATAAGTTATTGAAGATGCATTAAAGTAAACAAAAGGAGCATCACCTCACACAAAAAAATCGGTAAAATAAAAACACGGTTTCCATGCTATCTTATGATGGTAACCAATTTCTACTAAATGTAATCACCAACGTCGGCGTTGAAATTGACATAATTTTTGTACGTTCAGAACTTTTTTAGTTCTTTATCATATCTTAATTTAGTCTTCTTGAGTGGACTTCCTGATTTTTTCAGTGTATGAACGATGGAATTTTAAAATTAAAAAAAAACAAATAAGAAACAGTATAAAGGGCTTCGGCTTGGGTGTATGATGCAATGCGGGTATGGTTGCTATGTTACGTACGTACATAGAAACCAGTGCAAGTGAGGGAGGGATAGTGTAAGGGTTATGAATCAGTGGGTTTTTTTTTAAATTATTATTACGCAATAGCAAAAATTGCGTAGTAATTTTTAAATATGAGGCTGGTTTGTTTCAGGATTTTTAAAAAACAAATCGACGTCCCATAGTGCAATGGGCGAAGTTCATCACTCTCACTCTCATTAACGGCGTCCGGAATGGTGTTGTCTGTGCAAAGGACTTCGAAAGATATTATCTAAATTAGTACTGCGCCAAGAGAGATTAACGTTATCAGTCCATCATAGCGAATGCAGCAAATGAAACTTAATCTCAAATCTCAGGAAAACGAAGGGGAGGGTGCTATGGAGATTTTGCATCAGAGTTGTCCGTACTATGTTTTGTTTGGATATGTATCGTAATTGGGTCTGAACCTTAGAAGACCTAGCGAGAAAATTGAACTGTTTTGGTAGGGGTACTTCGGTGCTCGGCAAACACTTAAAAGTTAACACGCAATCGCTACGGCCGATACCCTTTTTCCCACATTGCCTTTAGGTATTAGTCCAGTCTTGAGGGAATTTTCAAACCTGCGCTAACTTTTTTTTTTTTCAATTTAGAAATAGGATCTTACGTCGACCGGACCGCCGTACTCATGTACGGCGATGCGGAAATGATATGTACGGCGGTCAGGGAAGATATGAGTGCTAGCGTTGAGCTAGGGAAACATCGTTCATTTCCCGAGTTGGTTCGCTGGTGGTGTGGTGAGGTGCTTGCTACAATACACGTGAAAAATCTCGAGAGATCTCGTTTCTCGGGCTATTTTATAGTAGCTTTTCTAGAAAGTCTCTGAAACACATTGCCATCATCTCCATAATGCTTAGGAATTCCTTTTTCTGACATAATACAATACAGCTGTCTCCAAAAATGTTACAATCAAGACCGATTTTATCAATATTATATCTCAAAGTAAGTAAGTTGTTTTGTGAATCACATTAAAAGAAAAGCGGGCTTTCCAGGATTTTTTGTTCATCTCATTGGCTTGTTTCAATCGAGAGATAGCTCCAGTTGACTGCCGAACACCCCAAAAAAAAAAAAAAAAATCGAGTTTGTGCCACTTTCTGGTGGTGAAAACGCGTTCGGTGAATTTGAAAGAATTAGTTGGTAACATAAGTTATTCACACTTGAAACACCATATGAATTTTAAAAACGGGAGTAACATCAAAGGAAACTACCGAAACAGTTACGCTAGGTGGAAGATAGGAAAAGTTACGAAATGGTGGAAGTTATGATCAGTAGTTCTGGTTTAAGATTAATTAAAGTGAATAAACATTCGACATTACTGTTGTTTGTTAGACGAGACAATGAGCGTACAGCAACCGGGAGGAGAGTTTTATGGTCTTGAAGTATCATGAAAAGCAAATTCCTACCAACACTTTGATACTTTGCTTCCAAATTCAAATTTTTATTGACTCAACAATTGTAAATGCACAAGATAGTGCCAATATTTTTTTAAACCATTCTTGGGATGTGGAGTGTTTATTTTGGTTGCAATACATCATTCTGGGCTATGATTTTAACAATACCAAGTTTGTAATAATTCAAAGCTCCATTTCATTGGACGTGCAATAAATATTTGTATGTTATATGTATGAAAAGAAAGATATTTGATCATTGAACTGATTAGGTTGACTTTACAAACTCGTGTCGATTAAAACTGACTTCCTTTGTTTACTTTAAGCTGTGTTTGTCTTGTCAAGTTGCAATCTTTTGTGAGCTTTCAAGGACAGTATGTTAACTGGCGAAATAACTCTGCCCATGCATAAAAGTGCCACAAAATAGATTTTGGGAATCGCACAAATGATTATATCTCTAGATTGACAAAAGCAAATAAGATGAAACAAACCACCATTGGAAAGCTGACAAAAGCAAATAAGATGAGAAACAAACACCATGGGAAGCCTGGTCTTGTTCCTTTAATAGTATTGCCAAAGATAGTAGTGAAATGACTTATTTTGAAATTTCATATTTAACCAATTTTTTTTCTGATGTTACCCTTTTGAGACAGAATGTTAAACAAGGGTACATTCCCTGCCAGGAATCTTTGCTCAATGTTACATACAGAGGTAAAAAGTAAAATATAAGAGATAAATTTAAATCATATTTTAATATCACAAAAATTATATTTAACAATTTAGCATCTTTTTCGGAATCTTTTCTCGTTCGTTATTCTTATGTTTGGTTGGCTAGGGTTACTTTGCTTTCTAAATGCGGCACCACTTTTTTCAAGAATACTTGGACTATCTTAATGATTGTCAATTAACACCAATAAGATTATTAGTTCTTTATTTGCATCGTTGTGTAGAAGACTCCATATTGGCCATTACTTTCAATGCAAATATTATGTGGAATTGAGACTACCATGCCATGCATTCCACTATGGGCCTACAGTATACAATGTGTAGGCCTACACATGACCTTTGGATCTTGCTATTTTAAGTTCTTTAGAACTTGCTAGTCGTGACAACTTCTGATAATATAAAAGTCTGGTGTTTTAGTTAATTGGTGTTACTTATCTAGTAATTGCTTTTACTTAGAGCTTTTACTATATTTAGTAATTGCTATTTTTTATGAATACCAGCTAACGACAGATTTTATTCGTTCAAACTGAAATTTTTAGTATTGGGGATTTTTGTTCGGTAAAAAAATAGCTACGAGTAACGGGGGGAGTAAACTACGAGCTATTTTGTGCCTTTAAATTCAAAAATATTAGTAGCTATAGCCAGCAGCGGAGGGAGGAGTAGATGAAAAATCTCTGGATAAAGGTTTTTTCTCAGCTGATTATACCTCTTTGAAAGGTATATAATGGAAGCCAGGTGGCGTGTAAAATTGCCACCATTGGGCAATTTGAGAAATCAAGATGGACGCTATTTACTGTAAAAAAGTCCAAAATTGCAGTTTTCATGGACAAGGACACCCCCAAAATGCCTGGTAATGTTTGTTTTAATAATCATTCATTTTTGGAAGGTAGGAAATGTAAATTATAATGTAGCTTGGAAGCACGCTTGATTTATTTGAGAAATCAAGATGGCCGCCATTGTAAAGCAGAAAACTGCACTTATCCGGAGAGCCTCAACCCAAAATACGGGTGTTATCAGTTTTTTCATCTGATTATATATCTCTAAAGTTTATATATACTATATAATTAAGATGGATGTAAAATTGCTCCACATTAGGCAATTAGAAAATCGCATGATGGCTGCCGTGTGCCATACAAAACACTAAACATATTGCAGTTTGTACAGACGGAGCCCTTCAATATGCTTGAGGTACTATTTTTATGCCCTGACCGGGCACCAGGGTTTCTTCGACTCGCCCGCAGCCTGTCCCGGGAGAACCACGGGGCACGGTGTGAAAGACATGTACTGGTATTTCGGAACCCCAGCGCCCGGAGCGACTGCCACCAGAAAGCCCGTCTTCCTAGTCCAGATACTGGCCCTCTCCAGGTGGTTCGAATTCCTCTAAGCATTGGGAGCACTATCGGCAGATCCCTCCGACGAGTGAAGCCACGAAACCGGGGGACGAAACCGAAAAATGCCCTTCAAGCATCATGAGGATTGGGCTTTAGAGACTAACTGGTGCTGTATCTGAAGCCCCGATGGAGCGCCCCATCGCGGTACGTTAAGCACTTGATGGTTGGACCCCAACCCTCAAGGAAATTTCCGTTAGGAAATCCCCGATCTGCCCCACAGAGCAGATCATTCTCTCGATTGGCAACAGGCGCACCATCTATAGACCCGACAGATTAAGAATCATAATCTTCTCTAGTTTACTTCCTCCTTGCCTGAGCACGATCGCGGCAGCCTGTTCAGAAAGTCCGCCTGAAGTGTATTGTGGCGGAAATGGCGCCAGACGTACCAGTTGAGAGCGCTGATGGTACGCTCTGGGACGGACGCGTCGGCTGGTGGATCGCTACTAGCAGCCACCAGTCCCCCACGAGCAGTTCTAGAAGCCGTGGAAACCACAGCTTGACCGGCCACATGGGGCCATCAACAGAACCAGGCAATTGGTCGGAGACCGAGCTACCTTCTCGAGGTCTCTCGGTATCATCGCAATGGGAGGGTTATGGGATACATAGGCACTGACCCACCATCGCATCCTGAGCCCACGGCTCTGGGAACTCTCGACTCCATGACTAGTACGCCGGAAGCTGGTGATTCCCAATGGAGGCGAATAGGTCCACGTGGAGATGCTGTAGCCTCTCAAAAATTGACCGGCATGAGGTACCATTCCACTGATGACCCCTTACCTGCGAATGGCGCCTGGCATTATTGCGTGCCCTTCCAGGAGAGGACGTCTGCTAGGACGTTTTCCCCACCCCTAGGTACTGTGATGCTATATTTAAGGCATGTCCGTGCTGCACACTCTAGAAGCCTGGACTACCTCCTTGCAGAGACTGATGTTCCTTGCCCCCCCCCCCTTGTTGTGATGTAATAGCCACTACCGTCAGGTTTGTCGCAATCGGACCAGGAATCACCTTTTCCCCCTGGTCATGGTCGACAGTACTTCAGTGCCAGGAAGATTCCCCACAGCTCGAGCACATTGATATGATAGCGAGCTTTAACCTGGGCGACCCACGGCCCGACACTTTGTGGGCCCTAGTGGGCCCTCACAACACACCGACGCAACATCTGTCGTCAGGTCACGAGGGTGGTTAGTTTCCTGAAGGGCTCCACCTTCCAACTTGCGTGGGATTGTGTCCACCAACTGAGGTTGGGAACCAGCTTCATGAGCACTGGAATCTGGAGGGACATGGGTGGTACCAGGGTCGGAGGTAAAGTGTAATCTGAGTAGGGAACCATCCCAATGAGGCTGGCCAGAAGTCCCAGAAGACGAAGCCTACCTGGGCTGGGACGACATGCTCTCCAGATTTGCTCGGGCACACGCGCGACAGAGGCTACTCTTTTCTGAGAAGGGCCTCACCTTTGCCAACAGAAAATCCCAGTCTCGCTCCCAGAAAATGGGGGCTTGAGGAGAGTGAGAGGATTGACTTGTCGAGGTTGATGAAACCGAGGACTTTATCAGGTCTAGGACCTCCTCTAAAAAGGCCTGGAGCCTCTGCGCGGAGGGTGCCACAAGTAGCCAGTCGTCTAATAGCCGAAGATGAACTCCAGCTACCACCTTCAACCGACCTTGTGAAGGTCCGTGGAGCGGTCGACAGGACGGAGGGCAGGACACGGTTGTGAAAGCAGATATAATCTGGTGGGAGCCATAGTCCGGGGGGCTCCATAGACGTAACGGAATAAGCGTGAAAACTATGTGCGTAAAGAGTCAACTGAAATCGATTGCCCTATGTTCATTCATTGTTCCCGGACTATGAGTACGCCGGACCATGTTACTCAACCCGGAAATGGTAAGCCACTCCCCTCCGCCGTTTGTGTTGCTACACAATTCGTTATAAGGCTATATTTCAGGGCAGCATGTATCGATGACAATCACCTGTGCAGGGGCACTTCTTGATTGAATATACAAGCAAACCCGCAAAAAAAGACACCCTTGATATCATTGCCAGACTTACTGGGCTGCCTATGTTGAGTGGTTGGACCACCGTCGCACCATTAGACGCATGGGCAAGGCTGGAGCCTTGAAGTATTACGAGGTAAACAGGGTTAATTAACCTGCCTAGGTGTTACTCGATCGTCTCAAGGTGCATGTCCTGAAAGAGCAGTCAACATCCATCATTCTGGCATGCTAGGGCAATCTTCTGCATATCATTCGCTGTCGGATGGCCAGACAGAACGTAAGGACATCTTATAAAGTAGCTCGAAGTTCGCTTCTGCACCTAAACTATGTCTCTGCCACCCAACTAATGAAGCCTTCAAGGACAATGTAGCCCGTGCACATCTTCAGGTCGATATAGGGAGGGATGCTCCTGAACATCTGATCCATCTAAACTGGTACCAACTCAGCATGGCTGGAAACCGAGAAGGCCAGTCTCTGTTGCCAGTCGGAGTGCCAGGCCCCAATGAGTGCCCTTAGCTCATAATGAATTAATGAGTTGAATAATGCTGCAGGTGGAGGTAATGGCTCATGTGGAGGTGAGACCATTGTGGATCAAAGGTGTGAACGTGTCTCTGCAAATTATGACTTGTCCATCTTCTGTTCATGCCATGGCGAAAGCGGAATATCGAAATGGAGAAAAACAAAACAAGTTAAACCAAGCGGGGAATAAGAAAACGGACAAGAATGAGAAACTATTCTATCTCTCTAATTATACTATGTCGACCGCGGTCGGAAGCCATGATGAATTTCCTCAAAGCAGCTGTCAACAGAGTTTGTGCCAGTTTCATTTTGTCAATGCCAGCACTGAGCAAGAATACAGGTATGTCAGCCTTGGTCTTCCCCGTGCTCGGTTCACTGGTGGGCTTGCAGAACACAAGACGTGAGGCTGGTTCGTCTAGCCGTTTAGCACAATGAGCAGCAAAAATTCAGGCGTCGACCTCACTATTTCAGACAGTTGGGTAAATCCCCCAATATTACCTCCCTGGTAGGGTGATCTCTCATTGAGGTTTTGTTACCATCATTAAAGCTGGTCTATAGCATCCATAGCCTGGCCTGAAGGTGTTCTGTGAGTGTCCATCTTTCTTGCCCACCATACAGGAGAATACTTTCAACAACTGCAAGAAAGAAGCTAATCTTTAGTATGTCTGGTAAGTTAGATTTCCAGAGAGTACACATATTGTTACAAGCTTCCATGCAAGGGCCTTTCCGGACATGAAAACCTTTCCTGACTCATCCCCCCAAGAACCAAGGTATTGGAAGTCCTGAACTTGGTCTAGTTGGCTCCCTTTATGTGGACAGAGTGACATCGGCCTTGAATATTAATGTACCATAATGTCAAGTATAAGTGTGCCATTTATATGGTTGGCGTATCAAATTTGACAACTAGTAGTACCGGACTTTATACTCTACAGCAATGGTTATTACTAGGGCTTATAGTGGTCCGAGTGCTTAAAATACATCCCATACGAGTAATGTGTAAGAAATGCTCTTGCCTTCATTTTTCATTGATGGGGGTAAATTATTTTACGAAAAGCAGCGCCTTTAAAAAATTCAGCGGCGCGGCAATCTTAAATATTGTTATTAGCCAATGTGACAATTAAAATTTAGTATTTTATATTTCCAATCTAATATGGCAAGGGACAAATAACAGCACCTTACATGTAGGAATTGTATGGTTGGTTGCACTCGCAATGAAATGTGGATTTTGGAGTTCATACTTCAAAATGGCGGCCATCTTTGATTTCACTGATTATTCAAAGCATGCCTCTAACTAACAATTTGCAATTTAAGTTTCCTACACCAAAAACATCCACAATTAGCACAAAAACACTAATTACCTAGCATTTTGGGTTGGCCTGTATTTTTTGTTAAAATGCAATTTTAGGAGTTTTTAACAGCCAATGGCGGCCATCTTGGATTTCTCAATTGCACAAGGGTTGCAATTTTTAACCACTGGTTCCATGTATACCTTTCAGAAGATATAAGCGCCTCTTGAAAAAAAATACTTTCTCTTTTAGAGATTTTGACTCTATGCCCCAAAAATCAGGCTTCCCGCTGCGGGACACTACTACACGTTAGCCAGTACGGTAAAAAAATTTCATGGCATCAACTTAACTTCGACGTTCTTCAAGGACTCGCAATAGTAGATCTGAGCGCTTTGGATTTAAAATTTTGTGACGACATATCGGGATGGGACTCCGATCTATGCTATTTATTTTCGTACCACATCAAGGGGGAAACCCCACGTGCCATTAATTTACATTAAAATTACTAAAAGTCAACACCGCCTGTTCTCCTAATAAAACTTGCACTTTCTTGAAATTAATAGGAAACTCCTTAAGTTTTCTCACCAATCAAGTTACCAATGGATACAAGAGACCTTCAAGCACACAATGGAGCTAAGCTATTCGACAATCGCCCCGCATGCGATTATTTTTACCATATGATAAAGTGAGGTGCTGCAATACCTTTACTAGCCCATGTACATAATACAAATTTTGGCCACTTTTATTTAAATTTTCGTGCTCCAGCGCTGGGGATTACTTTATGTTTGTCTACTAAAATTAAAACAATATCATCTTACCCACGAAAAGCTGTGTCCCCACATTAAAAGAGTGCACATTATTTAGAAAAATGAATAAATATCAACTCAATTTATTTCCAGAATATTGACCTGGATATACACATAACCTCAACTGTTCAAGCGAACAATGGAGCTAATGATATTCAATAATCGGCCCGGGAACACTTCCATTCTTTTACCTCGGTCGATTGTGTAATGTGCACGCAGTTGATAGACGTCGATGGTATGTCCTTGCTCTGGCAAGTTCTTCCTCGTTGCGATAAAAGAAATCTTGAGATTTCTACTGTGTGTTCAATAACTTTGACCATATGATAATATTTTTTTTCATGGAAAGAAAAGCCCATGGCCACTGACTGACCTAATTTGTTGCTACTTCGATAAGCTCAATGCCCCATCTCCGAAGTTCTGGTTTCATCAGCTTGTTACTGAGTACACTCGCATTCCCGGATGTTGGCTCACCATCCATGATTGATCTTGTCTTTTCTAGCTCCGATTCAAGTTTACGATGTTCAAGTGACTGAAAAGTTAACTCCATCGCAGACCATAATATGGTGACTTTCAACTTTAGAGGCAACCTCAAAGACTGCCAAATCTCCGCAGAACTTTTTATCAATAACCGGCGCGTTATGTTTCTAAACTAAATGATCTCATTGTAATACAGACTGGTATAATGTTTTTCATAATGAACTGGCCCATTTATCCGTTATGAAATCTTTCACCAGAGACTTTTTTCTCATATATCCAATCATCTATTCCCAAAGTTACCACAAACGCAAATTCAAACAATGGTCTCAAGAGAACCTAAAGCGCTTAAGTATAAAAACAAAAAGCTTACCTCAGAGCTAAGCGTACTGGTAACCAAACTGACTGGGATGCGTACCGTTTTTTTAAATAATCAATTTTCCTATGCTAAAAACAGTCTTATAATCGCCCTGGAAGCCAATTTGAAAAGCATGATAATTTGATGAAATCTTGTTTGGTCTTTTGTTCGCTCCCAACGTGCTGAACCAGATTCTCGTTCTTTTGTTATTGCATGGCGCCCAGACATCTATCCTTCAGTTATAGCTAATGGGCGTCAACCAGCTGTTTCCAGTTATTTACAAATTCTGATGTCAGGGAGATCACATCCCCTGAAACTTGATGTTCCTACCATAAGTCACATAATTTATATCTAATGACATGGTGTTACAAAATCAGGTCTTTGTCTCCTGATAAAGCAGTTGGTCCTGATGATATATCATGCCGTATGCTTAAACTTTGGCTAATTCCATCAGCCCTGGCTTACTCGTATTTTTAACTTATCTATTTCTAGTGGTACTCTCCCATCTTGTTGGGACGACACAATGTTGTGGCCTGTTTATAAAAACGGTAATCGGTCCGACTAACAACTTCGCCCCGATGCCTCACATCTAGGGTTGTCAAAATGTGGGAGCATTGTTTCGACCATAATTCATTGTCACCTTTTGGAAAAAAAAATTAAATGGCTTGTGCTGTATGCAGACCCAGCATGGTTTCTCCCCAGGTAAATCTTGTTCCACGGCGCTGTGTGACGATCTGCGAGTGGAATAGGATTCTTGATCGTCGCACATCTCCCAACGCCCACGTGTTGATTTAATTCGGTTGATTATAGTCGCGCTTTTGATTCTTATCTCATTCAGTTCTTTTGGAAACACTCCACCGCACTTATGGTTTCAGAGGTCCCTGTTTTGACTGGATCTCTTCTTTTATTTCCAACCGTAGACAAAGAGTGGTTCTTTCGCGCCAAATGCTTGTTTTTTTTGGTGTTTATCTGGTGTGCCCCGGGCTCTGTCTTGGGGCCACTGCTTTTTAACATTTACACAAACGATCTTCACCTCCATTTAATTTCCAAGGTTAACCAGTACCTGATGATGTTTTCTTTCGCCACGATTAACAATCACTCTGATGAAGTAATTCTCCAAATGATTTGAATACACTCGATTGTGGTCAGAGAACAATGCTCTTCAGTTAAATCCACAGAAATGTCAAGTTACTGTCCTATAGTTCGTCGCAAATCCAACCAATACATTTCTAACATAATTTTGTTGTACAAATACACACTGTTTCAGAGCCTCCCACGCCTAATGTCCTCCCTCGGGGTTCAGGTATCATCCATCTAACTGGAACGAACATGTATCCAATGTAACAAAAACGTGCAACAACTAATTGGTTTTTCTTAGAACATGTTGTTGGTAAACAACACCGCAAATCCTGCTAACTTTGTATCGTTGCACTTGTTTTACCCCATTTATGGATTTTTGTTCCCCATTTGGTTTGTGGGTACCGCAAAAAATCATATTAATAATTTGGAACTTATCAGAGGCGGTGCTACAGATTTATTCTGGGTCAAGAAGGGGGGACAATCTTACAGGGCTCGTGTAATTCAGCTCAAACTCACGGATTTGTCTAGCAGAAGAAAATATTTGTCAATTTGTTTTGCTTCAATTGTATTTTAAATTCCGCTGTTTTTTTGTTTGGCAACTGGAACTTCAATGTCCGTCACTCTGACAACCTTCTTTGTACTGACCGTATTATATCCAAAAACTGACAGCTATAAATACACCATCAGTGCAAATTTTCCTCGCCTTTGGGCTGAGCTTCCAATTTCTGTCATGGATCAATTTCTTTTAACCACCATTAATTCTTCACGTACCACCTCAAAAATTACTGTTTCAAATGTGCATTGAAGAGCGAGCTGGACTCTTAAATATTTTTTGTAATTGATTTTCTATTTATTAATTCTATTATACTTTGTGCATAATATGTTTTTAAGTTTTATTGGGTCTCAGTGGGGTTTGGATGGGTCACACCCTTTTGGGTGAATAGTGATTCGTTGCTCCTGATTCCTCCTGGCTCCCTTACCCTGGGTCAGTGGTTTTATCTTCTTTCTCACCTTATTTATGACTTTGCCTACTATGTATTTTGCTGTATTTTAGCTGTATTTTTTGAAAAAAAAACCTTATTTTTAAGAGGTTAGGTTGGATTCGTACCTGTGTCATCCGCATTATAAATCGATACCTTTATCCACTACACTAGCGATGTAGATATAAATATTGAGTTTAATCCTATATGAGGTTTACGGATAAACGATAATATACTGTTATGATCGGATATACGTCAAGCTGTCTATACATATTATGCTAGTGCCAGCTTGCCACCTTCCTATACCTCAGTCATACGGTAAATAGAGCGTCCGGCATGCGGAGGGAAAAACACTTCAGATTCATTTTCATCGAGAGCGCAGTCCACTGTGACCTAACTTTGGTAAATTTCGGTCCAGTGTGCGACTTACGGAAGAATGTCCCTATTGCCACGCAGTTGAAAATATTTCAGATTTATCAGCCTCCACGGTTCAGATTGAGTAATTGCTCATGAACGTAAAGCACAAAATACCTTCTTCGTCCACAGTGAATAAAATAATCTCGACCTTCTGTATGTGTGTTCTATTAACATTGACCTGTATGTTTCCTTTATTTTTTTCCCGGAAACGAAAAAAAAAGAAAAAAGACCAGCAAACGTCGTATTGTTTGCATAACTTTGACCTTTGAACATATTACTTAACTCATGTCTAATTCCATTTACAGTGTTTTCAGAAGAAGTCAACATATATTGGATTTCAAAACCAGCATTTTTTAGACTATAGCCATTGGCAAACGTTGTCCTAACTTAATTTTGCGATGTATAGATCTTCATTAAAAAAAAACAAAATGAACGTACAAATATTAAAAAAATCAAAAACTTTCCCCCCCCCCACCGTTCCCCCTTTGTCATAAAAGAAATAAAATTATTAAAACCATAATCATTAATTATTTTTCCTATTTAGGTATTTAAATTTTCATGTAATAAACAAATAATAATATTCAATTCATTAACCATTTATATGCTGATAGAATCATTTGCTTCGCCATGTCTCAATATCGCCACTCTACAAACCTATCGAAACATCACACCGCAGAATATGGCACATCCAAAAATATGATTTACCGGAAGTAAAAATGACAATTTTGTATTCAATAAAGGCAGATTGGACCTTCTAATACACATTTCTTTACACATGTATGTTATAGAAAGGGCAGGGTCGTGTCAATTTGTGTTCCCTTTGTTCCGAAATTCGAAACTTATGTATGCTCCTTAATTCTAGGTTACTTCTGGAAAAAAATTCAAATTTATTGCTTAAGGGTGTTTGACGTGTTAGTGATCTATACGCGATAAAAATTTTCAGAATTAACATATATGGTATTTATCAATGGTGCGATTAAGAACTGAAATATAAAAAAGGCGGGGTCACGACTTGTTTTTGAAGCTATAGCCAAAACAAAAAAGGTAGGTTGTCACTTTTTACAACCGACGAAGTCTATGGGATAAAGGCAAATTTGACGTTTGGATTCGCCCTACAAAATAAAACTTCTCGTAAAAAATTGTGTATTTTCCAAATATGTTCGAGATCGGGTCCCGATGTCGTTCTTTAAAATTTTGAAATAAAAAATGAGGTCACCGAATTACTTTTTCCATTACACGACGAAAACCACTGAAATTTAACACTTTTCAAAATGGGAGTCTCGTTGGGCTGCAGACAAACCGCGCGCACATTCGGCATCAGCAAAGCAGAAAAGCAGGCGTAGAGATGCGCTATTTTAAATATAAATGCAAACCAAAAGCACAGTTATCTCCGCGGTATCTGCGAATGATACCTTCGCACCTCACAACTAAAATTCTCCATTTGTCCAGATGGGCTCTCAACCGAATGCTTTGAAGGTGTAAAGCAGCTGCGCGTATAGTCCATTAGCCAGTTTATGTACGGGCCTTAAAATTCGCGTTGGTGGCACCCACCTGGTGATTAATTTTCCAATATATCACCTTAAAGGGGGTGTCCCCCTGACTAGGATTGGTGATGTTTCCGCCCCGAAATGTTGCCCATGCGCGTATGGCTATTCAAAATGGCTGCCATTGTTTATGAAAATCTGCTATTGTATTTTCACTATAGATAAGAAGTTAGCCGAATAAACGAAAATAAAGTTTTACTTAAGACAGTGCTTTAAACATTTGAGTGTCCAATATGGCCGCCGGAAGGAGGCATGCTTTTGTTTAACGAAACTATCAGTGATTTGCTAAATCAGCAATCGAAAAATCACAAAAATAGATTTTTGCAGGTATGTAAGAAAGTATAGGATCCTAACATACCCTGCCAAATGATAAGACCAGAAGCAACCTAATAAGGAAAGAATCAGAGAGTTTGGTCATTACTGTCCGAACGGACAATTAGGCGACTACACAAACACGTAATCGAATGGAGAATCGTATCTTGGAAACACTGCAGTTTTCTTCCTTTTCTGGCAATTCGTCAGTTCAAAAAAGTAACTAATTGAGGATTCGACAGAACTTATCCTTCACTTTGAAGCTATTCCTGCAAATTTCAAAAATTTTTCCAATAACTGAAGTGTCTTTAAATGTATAAAATTGCCAATTGATGGGGTAAGAATGCAGTAATATTTTGAGAGCACCAAAAAGAGAATTTAATGAAATTTTGTATATGCGGAATGATCTTAATTATGATGGCGGCGGTTATTACCCCTCCGGGGGACATAAATCAGAAGAAAAACACCCTTGCACATCTTTTTTCGACATAATAAGAACCATAAGGAAAACTATTGATCACATTTTACCACAAGTTTCTTCGTACTTTCTGGACATTGCAGACAACTCAACACTAGTTGACGCTGGGAAGGGAAGATGATCTCGACAGTGAGAGGGATAAAGAGCTGGTGGTACAAGGTCAGAAACAAAGATAGCACTTGATGTACCGAAAGAAAAATTAGCGTCACAATATTTAAATTTTCCTACTACATATGGACAAATTTTCACTTCCTCATAAGCATAGTTTTATTTTTACGGGAAACACCTATGGCGTCACTGAGTAGTTCTTAAATACAGTCCACACACCATTTTATGATTTTATTGTATCAGGTTGATATATGAGCTGTTGTCTTTCCTATGAACTAATAGGAGTCAGTTTAAACTACGTTAATGACCCAAGTAGTAACAGCTATAGTAAAACGGCACTCTTAGGACAAGTCAAAGCCCAACTAATATGTTTTAAATCTTGGAAATGATTTTAGGGTCATTATTAGAAGAAAGTGTTGTTCACTAACGTCGAAAAGTGTGTAGGGCTGCTTTTTTTTCCTGATTACGTACACCTAGAGCGAATATTAATCACCGACCATCTTTAAAAAATAAGACTGTACCGTAAACTATAAATGCCATAAATTCTTTTTGGAGACCTCCCAAAAATATCACCACGGTTCTTATTTCAACAATTTTTGCAATTTTAAGTTATTTAGCAAAATACGGACTCCTTGCGGAGACATCTTGAACGCCTAGATGTTTAAACCCCCTTCAGGCAGTTTACATAAAAACATGGCGTCCATTTTGAAATGAGCGGACGCGATAACGTGCAGCTTGTCGGGGCGGAAACATACCCAAGCCTAGTCAAGGGGACATCCCCTGCAAGGGTGTATATGGGAAAATTAATCACTAATTGGGTGCTACGAACGGAAAATCTGATTGATGGCAGCTTATGGACTATACACAAATCACACGTCAAACTCCTTTAAATGCTTCTGTCTTATACCTTCATAAGTGCTACAAATTCATTGAGAAATTCAAATTGGGCAAATGGTTAACGGAGGATCCATGGAACCCGTCCCTTCGCCTTGTCTAAAAAGTGTTAATACAGTGAGGCAACTGCGATCGTATCGTCCCGAGTCCTGACAATTACGCAGGGTACCTTGGTTTTGGGGAATTATGATGGCTTATCTTTCGAATGATAAACGACAAAATAATATTTGTATATCGTGATTGCACAAGTAACCATAGTATAAAAGCTGCTTTGCATACAAGTAAACGAGGGCCAGGTAATGATGGAACATCGCATTACTTTTTAAGATTCGGCTGTGGAAACGACTTGTTTTACTTGGGGATAAGCCAATTGGTCTGTAAGACTTCAGTCCAAGAGATATCGGTTCCATGACGTTTCTACTTGCAGTAATGATACTTGGCAAGAGTAAGTATGGCAAAAATAAAACCTTCAATAAATAAGGGTGGAAACTCTTTTCAACGTACTTTGATCTGAAATAATTAACAAGTATTCGAATTTTAAAACGGTGTTTATAGTTTTGGTATAATCAATGAAAAGCTCATGTGTTTAGTTTACAATGGGCACCCTCCACGTTTTCAAGCCTGGATATTATTGTAATGTAAAATAATAGTCCGCCGCACTCATAGTCCGGATACAACGGTAAAGAATATAATAGGGCACTTGATTAAGTTGACTCTTCACGCA
>JAMKCH010024012.1:0-24839 GCA_023653785.1 Ophioderma brevispina
TCCAACTTTCCTAGTGGTTTAGCCGTTGTCGTTGAGTTAAAAAATTACCGAGGGCAATATGTGCTATTATTCACATCATTTTTTTGTCTCATTTTATATTTTATTTTCTTCTGAAAGACACATGCATGCATACACTACAAGTGTTACAACATAACAAATTTATGAATGGCATCCAGATAGATACAATATGTCACACATGTTTCTGATATTTGCAAACTTGGTGGCACACATGTTATTATTGTATCGCAGAATATTTACAGTTTCATATTGCACGCAATTTTCAGGCAACATCAGTTACAACTGTGTTCAGGGTTCTGGGTTTGGTATTTGATAACAAGTCCGATTTATAGGCCGATTTGTTCGCTTTTATTTACATCTGTAGAAATGTTTGTGTTACCACAGAATTTAATTCAGAACTATACAGTACAGGTTTTTTAAATTTATAACATATGCCCCCAATCATGTAGAAACAGTAATTCACATTAAAGAGCAGAAATCGATGGAACAAAAAAGCGCCTGCGGTCCAGAATATTACGATCCTGAGAATGACAACAATAATAGTTGTCGCAACCTTGGTATTTACGTGTTATAGGTATTGCACCCATTGTAAAGAGCAACATTGTGGAGAAGTTGTCTACTAAATAATATCATCGCGCAAGTTTATAGCTGACATGTTTGTTAACATAATGTAAGAGCGATGTGAGCCCGGAGAAATCAACAAAGGGCGCTTAAAAGTGCGCTATCGCAAACCGCAGTTTTCCTTAAACTGCGCTCGCGGCGCTTAGGTAAAAGTAAGAGTGTGCGCTGAACGCTCACGTCGGGGAAATTTGAAAGTGCTGCTACGCTCACTTCGGGGAATGTCAGAATGCGCTAAGCTCACTTCTAGGAAATATCAAAAGTACGCACTATGGAAGATTTGCGCACTTCTGTCATTTTTCATAAAGGGGCGCTTAAAAAATGGAAAAAAATCATCATTTCATCTCAGCATCAGACCGGTCTCAAAAAACATTACTTGAAAACGGGTTAAACTGGGTAATACAGGAACAAGTATCATGGGCCCAGCCAGGGTTCTCGGCGCGCAGCTTTGAAAAAGAAGAGACGGCGAGTAGGAGCTTGGAATGGAGCAAAACGCACCACCATGGTTTTCACAGGAAAGAAATCCAAATCGCGCAGAAACCATGGAGACTTTAAAGTGCCCATTATAAGAATTACATGTTTCAAAGTCACCAACAATGAAAAATCATACCCATGGCAAAGTCATTTAAGACACTAAGAAGAATTAAAGGTAGGCCTATTGTCAGTAGAAGGAATTCTAAGAACACGGATGTGCAATCGAATTGAGTGGAGCCAAGCCTAATTTTCATATCAATTACATGCCAAAGAGGTGTGAAATAAACCTCAAATTAGGCTCATGTTGTGTTTGGATATATGAAATAATTAATGATATTTAAATCTACAAAATATGAACCCCCTGCCGACTTCACACTTCTGTGAGAGTGGCGTAATGCATGTTAACTTGCATTTGGAACCTACTACATGTCGAGACCAATAAACCTATAAGTATATTGGTCTCAGCTCTGTAGCAGTGTAACATTAGTTAATTTTATATAATTGATATGCAATTCACAAATACAGCTCCTGTAATTTTGCCCGCGTAACTCGAAATAATGTACGGAATTTTGAACAACAATATTTTCCGAAAGATTATAAAAAAGAACAACTAAATTATGACGAAAAAGTCGATCCAATGCCTATCACATCAGTAGTACGCAAAAATATGTAAATATCTATAATCTTTGAAATTGCCACAAATAACTTTATTATTTCCTGGTTTATTTGTGAAAAATTACCATTTGTGGCAATTTTTACCATCTTCTCTGACGAAATGTTTACAATCCTTATACATAGGCCCTATATTCAGTTATACGGTAAATTGTGTCAATAAATAGTAACAATTCTCTTTTAACTTGTTTTGCGTAATTTAATTGATAGTTGATGTGTGAATTCCTTTACTTTAAGTACACCAGACCCAATATAGTTCCAAAGGTTTATCACAACAGAACAATTTTGGTACAACCAAAAGTAACAAAAAACCAGCCGTAATTTCGTGTCTATTTCACTTCAATTTTTGGTCACGGTTCTGATTCCCATTTGTTAGGCCAACTATATATAACATTTAAACTTACATGATGAATTAATAGCTGTGTTAAGATGACTGAAGGCAATGTAAACAATTCTGTTTTTTTTCCCTGTTTCTTTTCCTTATTCCGGGAGAGACATTTGATTTCCTCCCACCATCCTACCACATTAATTCGAGTTCTATAGCACTTGATTAATAAATTGAGACTAACTGATAATTTCTTGGAGCGACTACTATTAGCGCAGTTAAAGGATGGTGGATTTTTGAGTCACCGTAGAAAAATTGATTAAAAGTTATACTGATGAACACGTTTTGATGGTATCTCAACTTCTTAAATACATGATTAGTGATGAATTACTAATTAAATGCAACCGGGTTACAACCTAATGTTATTTGAGTAGATACAGGGAAGATGATTTTGAGTGCAGGACAAAGTATACGAAAATATGTGGTGACTATAATAATGACTATACTAGCTAGACACAATACAGAAACCACTTTCCCGAAGGATTTTTTTATACACGAAATTTTTACCACACATGCAAGGCAATTAGGCATGACAATCAAGCAATAAAATTAAAAATTCTGAGGAAGCATACACATTAGGGCAAAACCCATATTTAAATCGGAAAAAAGGAACACAAATTAACACGACATCTTTTCCACAAATACATATGACGTTGGAATAAAAAGAAGTTGATTAAAAGTGTTCTAAAAGTCCAATCTATATAATTATGGCATTTTTTAATATTGTCATATTTTGGTAGCAGGTGGCATTGTTTATCGTGTAACTTTCCCCATTGGTTTGTACAGGTTAAAGACTAACAAAACGGAACTGATCAGAGCACGGATCGGTGGATTCGAAATAAATTAAGAAATAAAGCATTATTACTATAAGGATAACTATGGTTTATCAAAGTTATGGAAAGGTTTGTAAATAATATAATAGAGCAACAGCGCTTTGATCTGTCGGGGGGAAAGGCACCATAAAAATTCGGTTTATTATTTTATAATATTATTGTTTAATACATGAAAAATACTTAACAGGAAAAATATTCAATAGTATCTTGTTTTACCTAATTGATATGTTTTACTGATACTCCCGTTGGTGAACAGGGACCCGCACTAATTAACGAGCGATTGGATTTGTATGTTTTTTCATGAAAAGATGCGTATCCAAAAAGTTACAAAAAACAAACACATATGAGTCGGGAGGAAAGTATATCGTTATTCGTTAAACTGGCAAAAGTAGTGTGCGGAGTCCCTAGGACCCCCTGTCCACTTAAGTGCTTGAAGATTCAAACTATGCTTCTTAAATGAACTTTTATACGGGATCTTTTTCGAGCCGCCTGTATAGGGAAACGTTAATTTTGGTGTGATATTGCATATCAGTCAGGCCCGTAGCCAGGCATGTATGCGGGGGGTGGGGGGGGGGGGGGGGTCGGATTTGCCAGAAGCGGGGACATTTTGCGTACCAAACAAAAATTTTAGGACCGCTCCGCTCGCCGGTTGACCCCAAATTTTTCACGTCGTCTACCAAATCTGAAGAGCGGGGGGGGGGGGCGGGGGGGGTGAGGGAAGGAAAAAACTTTCGTCGCAGCCTTTTAATTTTCCTCTCTCCTTGAACTATTTTCTTCACATCCTTTTCCCCCTATATACGTATCTCCCCTTTGCCTTTATCCGCTCCTTCCAGACCGTTTCGGCCTACCGCCCCCATCTCCTCCTGTCAGTCCCCCCTTTCGTCCCCCAATTACTTTGTTTATCCCTACTGATCTTAGGAGGCTAATCGCTTCTCCGTCTGAGTCTCTTGTTCTGTGGGATTGTCCCCCACTGGTCCTCAATAATCCCCCAGCCTTATTAATTCCGAGCTCCAAAATCCTCTTCTCTTTTTTTATATATCCCAACCCCCCCCAACCCGACCGGACAGCGTTGAGAAAACAAAGTATAGCAACAACGACAACCGTAATGCGATGGGTAACATCTTGCTAGTCATGCATTATTCATTCATATACAATGCACCACACCCCTTAAGACAAACTTTTATTTGACAACACGGACATTAAACATGGCAAGCGGACCTTTAACAAAACATGGAAAAAGCGGACCTTTTGTCATTGGCTACGGCCCTGTATATTAGGGAACCGGCATTTGACATAGTATTTTTCTCAGCGACTATAGAATGAAGCCTCGGGACTATCGTGGACACCGGGGTTGAAAAAACGTCGAACAGATGTCCATGGAGAGGGAATGTTCAAAAATGGCACAAATGTTCATGGAAAGTTTTTAGAAATTGCAAGTAGTGAACATGACCACGTTAAATTGTCTTGTCACATGAAAACAGTAATAAATGAGAATAAACCCTAAGACAAACCAGTTGGCTTATTTTTGTTAATGTACAGCCAATACTAAGTTTAGCCATTAGGCCTACCCGACATCATTAGTTGTGTGACAATTCGCATGATCTCTGAAGGGAATGCGGCACTTACAATATGCGCATTCGTTCCTAATTCCGTAATTATATGTTTTTACAAACTCGAGTCCGTTTGTAAAATACTTGTTAAATAAACGGCAGCTAATCAGATCATCCAAATGATTTAGTTTGCTAATCAAAAGTCATCATCCAACTTGAGCATTTAAACTGGCAAAATTTATGATAGCGCCATTATGCTAAAAAATTATATTCCAAGTAAAGCAGAATAAGCACAACGAAAACTGGAGGGCCTAATAGAATGATAGTAGGCCAAGATGATGGCCTCGGTACAGGCAGGGAAATGGTTTGGTCGTCATACCGATTTAAAATTGGAACAGTATTTATATGTGTATCCTGAATAAATGCTAATTTATTCGAGAAGGGAAAAGTTTGGTTAAAAAATATAAAGCATAATATGTACATTGAAACAAAGAAAAATTACAAATACACACATTAAACAGGCTTCGTAATTTTACCAGACGGTACCTTTTAAATAGGGTAAACCCCCAAGTATTTCAATAATCTGCACGCTTGATGACTATGACCGAACATAAAATTAACAATTTGGAAGCAGAAAAATGTAATAACAGTGTACAAATAATACCACCACATTTTGAAAAAAGGGGATTTATTTGTGAACAGTTATATATTTTCCGTAATATTACGTTATTTCTGTAACTTACTTGTTTTTAATGTAAAGAATACGAACTATGAAACATCGTTTTACCTATAAAATGTGTTCAAATAACGTCGTAAGTAACGTCATTTAAAAAAATGAACCATCTGATTTCCCTATATTTAAAAAAATAGTTAACAATATTATTTTCCTCCTTTTTGTACTTATATTAGGTTACCTTTGAAAAACGTAGTTACACGCACATTATTATATGTAATTGTAGATCTGCTATCAGTTAAAGTTATGTCGTGTAGTGGATAAGGTTTCGGACGTGTAATCTTAAGGCCCAGGTGCGAATCTAGTAAGGTACATGTATTAAGGGTATTCATATGATGTGTAAGTAATTGGTGACATTAGAATGTGTACGACCAATAAAACAAAAGTGTATATAAAACTCGTTAATCTTTCATTTCTTCACGTTTTCCTTTGTTATTGCCTATTTTTTTCTCAAAATGTTTGCCTGAAATATAACTTTTCACAACCACGTGGTAAGTAAATACAACGGTTTGTATGTGCCTAGCTTAACACAACGTGAAATTGTTTTAGAGGATTGTAATAACGTGTTGAATTCTTCATATGTTTAAACAAGTCAAAAAACCAACAATAAAGTTGAAGCTGAGATTTTACGCGTTATTTTACGTTCCATGCAAGGTTTCGTATTTTTACGGCTGCAGTTATTTTTACGTTCTGCATGAGTGAGTCCCAGCTTCCAGTCAAAATGCCTGTTTTTTACAGGTTATTTTAACAGTGCAGGTCACATATTGCCATATTAACACAAACTAAGGATAAACAATCACAATCGAACATGTTGTTTGGTCACTGTCGTTACGGTTAATTTTAAAAAGAAAATGTTTATATTACTGAAGTCTGATAGTTCTGTAAATAAGATGTCTTTAAAAATAGGGAGGGAAGAAAGAAAAGAAACAGGCCTCACCACACACGCGGGCGTTAGAAGAGGTGGACTACAAGGCCGCGGACAAAACAAAATAACGTTATTTTTTCATGATCGCTATAGAGTTGTACCGCTTTTTAAGAAATCGTTCTGTTTTAATAACATTTCATTAAACGACTTGCACTGAAGACTAAGATCCGTTCCTTTTACAAAATTTCATAAAGTGCGCAGGCGTAATTAGTGATTTCTTAAAAGTACGCTTAATGAAAAATTCACCTTTGGCACGGCAAATAGATTGAAAAAAAACAGCACCAGATAAATATCATCAGTGACGCAGTGCTTCTAGCTTTTGAGTTGTCTTTTCCATTTCCTTACTATTGCTGTTGTATCCAGTGAATTCAAACATATTTTTTATAAAGAAAGTAAGTATTTTACAGTTATGCCATCTTGCAAATTAGAAAATGTCATTTCGAATTAGAAAATTAGAAATGATGAAATTAGAGAGCGACTGAACATCACATGCACCAACACGGATGCAGTCACCAGGAGGCGGCTGAAGTGGTTGGGACATGTCGTACAGGATGCCGCGGAACGGAACAACAATTACCATACCCGCCTATACGCAAGACTTCAACAAGCGCGTAGGAAGCCAGGTCGCCCAAAGCAAGATGGAAGGACCATGATCCTTATTAAACGATGGTACTGAAGACTAATTCGCGCACTTTACCAAATTCATGGAACTAGTGCCCGCAGCGCACTTTAATGATTCTTGAAAGTTACGCTTAGCTGAAAAAAATACATTTTGACGCAAATGCGGTCATTGGTACACACATGTAAAGTAAACAACAGACGCAGCAGCAATATCATCAATAAGTGCCGGTTTTGCAACTTTGAAAATGGTAAATTTAAAAAAACACATGGCAAGATGATACAGGTTTTATAATTTTTTTAGAATGCATCGAGCTCATACGTAATACGGCAACATTTTACCTTTAAAGTATAGGCCTACTCGATATACTACTGTATTTCAAAAGTAAGAGGGCATTTCTAGAAAGAGGAGAAAACAAATTGAAACCGATCTTTTCTCGAATCAGAATGATTACCAATGTATTAATCACGAATAATTCGAAACGTCGCGCCGGCCTTTGATAATTTTTGTACTTTCAGAAATCCAAGCATGCTTCTCTAAAGGGCCGATTAGGACCGCAGGCAAAACAAAATTTGTTTTGCTTTCCCTTGGTACGGATAAACTTAGCATGTACTTTTTTGTTTACTTGTGACATTGGAAACTTTTTATAAAAGTTTTATTAACATCTCCCAAGCAACTCCATAGATGCTTCATTTGAGAAACAAAATTATAAAAAAAAATGGCCGATACGAAATCACGGACGAAAACTTCCCAGGATTCATGTTCCGGCGAGGGGAGGGAGATTATTGCGTGTTTTTAAGAATATAAACAAAGTGGCATGTAACGGACAACAGATAATCAGTGATGAGTGGCCCTGTCAATGCGACTACTACGCGCAAAGTGCCATTATTCCAAAGTTGAGTCGGCCTTTAATTTTCGGTAGAAGGACGATTATGTCTCCCTAGCCGCAGATTGCTTATGTCCCAAAGTTGCGCGGGCTCACTTCTTGTATATCGACATAGTAGCGGCCGCGCAATATTTTGCGCATACTGTGAAAAAGACAGGTCCACATACCTGGAATTTTACGTGCGTTTATAAATCAAACACCATAAATAGGATCTGTGTTAATACTCGATTTGATAGTTTGACCTATCGGCGTTATAGAAGCTTTTATAGGTGAGAGTTCGTGGAATATCTGCATGCACTGTGATCTGCATGTAAAAGATAGGTCACTCTATACATTATATTGAGTGTATTAGAAATAATGTTTGAATATAAAAAGTACCGTTCAAAACATAGATGTAAATAAATTTTCGACATTCCAGTTTTGTACTTGAAGAACTACAAGATTGAATTAAAATATGAGCGCAATTACTGTACACTGTCTACCAGCAACATACCCAAAAATCGACACATTTCCTTTAAAGGTACACTCAAGTGTCTCATATTCATTTATTTCCGGCTTTCTTTCACTGGTGGGCATGTAACACATGGCATTGGCAAAGTTAACGCAGAAATATAACATTAACTATCACAGTTTGCCAAAATACGGATTGATATGTCCACTCTCACTAAGAACATTAATTCAGATAGTCCCACAACGAATCAAACATATTAAAGTTCCCATTAGAATTAACGATGAGCGGTAATGTTACGCATTCTATAGGATACAACATTGTCGAGACAACTTGTACTCTCACAATAGCTTCCTAACACAGTTGTTTGCAATAAAGGTCTTGCTCTATTTGCGTGTTTTCATTTTGCAACTCAAACTGTCAACATCCTGATTTCTTATCAACACAGAAGCTCAGTCTTGTGTAGGTTTTATAGGATGTCTATCGATGGACAAAAATGCATTTACTCCGACATGTATTCACTTTCACACGTGTAACTTTCCGCTGCCATTCCCCCCCCCCCATTTCCAGAAAAAGGTCTGCCCCCTGTTGTCATTCTTCATCACAAAATGTCTCACGGAAGTTGTCATATTGCAATTTGTTTAATTATACAAGCGACGCTTACGTTACTAAAACTTAAAAGAGTCAGGTGACCAAGATTTTCAGTCAATACATTGTTAAAAAGGATTTCTATAGTCTACTACTTGTTATATGGGGGTTACGGCTACTGAACATTGTGGGGTAGTTTTTCAATTAAGTAGATTCTAATATTTTCAAACCTTTTAAATAGAAACAATTTTACATGGCGTCCTACTGTTTTAGAGCGTCGCGTAAAACCTAACAATTTCTCATGCGAATTTGTTTTTGTTAATGCGCGTACCAAATATTTCCAAACACGATTGCATACTTTCAAATTAACTTCCTGTAATACATTGATTTTTTGTGCAAATGAATTTGTACATTTTAACATATTTCGTTATACCTAAATATTACGTAACGTTTTCTAGCGAATATTTGTTATTAATATCCTGCATATTCCGTTCGCTTAGGTACTACGGTTTATACACAAAGTGGCCGTCATCCTGCATGAAACACTTCACTCAAATTCTTCATACTCAGTAAGTAATTAATTCTTACCGAAATAAGTTTGTAGCATTATTTCTAAGGAATAACCACTTTTTCAGTAATAGTAATAGTAAACTTAACAAGCGTAACTTCCAAGTGCACTAGTATGGGCACGTATAGATTTTCTACAAAAAATCTTGCCTTGTATTCGGTCCGCTTGGCAATTCGGTCATCATACTGGCATTAATGCAAAGATCAATTACTAAACACAGTTCGCCCCCATCATCATTATTATTCCGTCACCATTTCACCAGGGTTTCTTATTCAAAACAACGACAAGGTGCTTTTCCAAAATTATTTTACAAATAAGTGGCCATACACCCCCTTTACACATAACGAAAAACATACTCAATATAAAATATACACCTACATTTGCACACGTGATATTTTACTCAGCACTTCATTACAACATACAAAATTCCCATTCGGATAGACAATACGAATGATCAGTGCATTTGGATACACTACATTCGTAGCGCCTTACTATCAGTAACTAACACGCCCTCTACAAATCGACTACTATACACGCGATCTTGGTAGCAGAAAGAACGCAGTCTGAACTGACTCTATTTTACTATTGAAATACTGGAGAGGGGGGTCTAAAAACATGCCATCAGGGATACGTTTCAGTACGCGTTCAGAAATACGATTGCACTATCTGCTAACAGGCCAACTTGTACAATCTAACGGCTTCCATATGAAGGAAGTCCTTAATAAAAACTGCAGCAGTGACGGCATACCATCTACTTCACTAAATGGAATTATACATTCACCGCAGCACTTTTTTAACAAAGCTAGGGCCACAAGAAAGTCCACATGAACTAGCGCCATTCAAATTATAACATCTTCGATGCAAAGTGCGCCCCGTTTTATCGAGCTGGTTTTTACACATGAAGAATGGTTATCTATACACACCTGAAGTGAATAAGCCGGATACGCCGTCCTGTATGTAAAAGATTTAGTTAAGTTTCTGTCGTGCTCACGAAAATTAGGCATAAACGGAGCTTTTGTTTTTTTCTTTTCTACTTATCTATCCAATAAACCTTAGAACTGTCAAGGTGATCTACAACTAATCAGGTGCAAATTCAGAGAAATTTGCATCATCGGAAAATCTTCTCTGGCACTGTTAAAAAATAAACCTTACAAAAACAGGGATTTGACTGGGCAGCTTGGACTCACAACGTGGCAGAAGTAAAATAACTGGACCGTAAAAATACGAAACCATTGGATGGAACGTAAAATAAAGGCGTGAAATCTCAGATTCAACGTTATTTTTGGTTTTTTGACTTGTTAAACAGATTAACAATTAAACTTATTACAATCCTCTGACCAAATTTTCACGTTGTAGGGCTATGGGCTAAGCAAACGTTGTATTTACGTTACCACATGGTGTAAACATGTATATTTTCAGGCAAACAATTTTGAGAAAAAAGGCAAAACAAAGTTAAAACGTGAAAAAATAAAGATTCAAACAAGTTTATACACTTGGTTTTATATGGTTATGTACATTTATAGTCACCGTTCTTAATCATACATATGATAAACTTAAACATTACCTTACATAGATTCGAACCGGGCCGTAAGATTATAGTCCTAAACCTATCCATTACTTACTGACTTTACTGAAAACAGATGCTAAAATTAAATATAATATGTTTGTACTACGTTTTCTCAAAGTAAACTAAATGTATCAAAAGGATGAAAAGAGTTTTTAAAACTATTTTTAAATGATAGGGAAATAAGATTTTGCTTTTTTATGACGTTATTATAACGTTATTTAACACAGTTTATAGGTAAAAATGATTTTCTTAGTTCATATTCTTCACATTAAACAGCAAGTTACAACTAGAACGTAATATTACGGAAATATAACACGGTCAGCGTATAAATACTACTTTTTTTCAAAATGTTTAGTATTATTTTCTAGCCACTGTTAAAGTTACATTTTTTCCTGCTTCCAAATTGTAATTTTATGTTAGGTGTGGTATAAGCGTGAAGATTATTGAAGAATTGGGGTTCCCGTAATTTAAAAGGTAACGTCCTGGGAAATTAAGAACTTTTTTAATAGTGTGTCTTTGGAATTACGGGAAACCGACTTAAAATGTAACACAATTTTTGTTGTTTTTCATTTTTCATAAAAAACAAACACTGATTACAATGAAAAATATGTCAAGAAAATAATACATTGGAATGTAGCTATGTTCGTATCTTACCTGCGCCTTCTAAAATCAATTTTTGGTAATTTTTTGCCTGTTCGTTATGATTTGCTTTACAGCGGAAAGCTCTACTGATACAAGTGATTTTTTCAGTCTCGAAGTTTGCAGAAAGGAGTTAGTCGATGTATACACTGAAGAAAGGGGGAAAATATCCTGCTCCATTTTGACGTTGATTAGTTTTGGTAAATGTAGACGGATTATATTCAAATTTGGAACATTTTAGAGCGAGAAACCAAACAGGATGGAAGTGTAGGGTTTTAAAATTTACAGCATACGAAAAATTATTTGTGCTTAGGAAACAAGAAAGTGTTAATTTGAAAGGCTGGGCCTGGCAGGTGGAAAAAACGACCACTACCACAAGAATTGCCACTTGATTGGGCAGATGTCGATATAAGTCCTTCAAGGCTTTGGCGAAAAATTCAACATTGTTTTCTGGGAATAATGAGGAAAACCTTGACAAGATATGGTTTGGTTGACGCCGTGTTTGATCAGCTGCTCCGCATTGAACACACAGATTACAAAAAAGAAGGTTGTGGACCAATACATTAAACACATCCCTCTGATATAGGCATTGTTCTAGATGGTGCCGATGGAAGTTTCTGGAAACATTGTAAAAATCTCGTAAGGAACCTCATTGTAGATATTATTTGCAATAAACTTCTAAGACCAAGCGTAGTGGTAGTTAACAAATAACCGCATAGAATAAAGGAATTTGCTCAATATGCACAAGTAGAATTAACTGGGTTTTCGAACCAAGGAGAATTGAGTTTGTAGAACGTTTTTTTTTCAAGCTAATTTGGTACAATGATGATCTTAGTGCCGACGTGGGATACTAGCAAAGAAGAAGAGTGGTTTTGAAATTCGCAGAAGTACCCTTTAAATCCATTCTAGCACTCTTGATTATGGTGAAATGAACCTGCTTATGGAAATTTTTATGACAGGAGACGGGAGCTTTTTTTGTGACAACAAACAAGAACAAAGAAACGTGCACTTTGATTGACAGTCTGGAAGTCTCGAACTTTGATCCTTGAGTTTGTATCCTGTTATCCTTACTATGTATGCATTCTTTGTAAGGCATCGACACCATCTACCTGACCGAATAACTACGCTTTATCAAGAATTTGTTCATTATCGTACTCAGAGATGGCTAGAAAAACAGAGTGATGATTGTGTTAGTAATGCAACGGAAAGGCAGATATTAAGAGAATTAGGTAAAACTGCACTCAACGGTCTATTTGAAAATCGGTTATTATTTCGGAACGATGAGTTTCCTGTGTCTGCGCTAGAGAATGCGTGTGATATTGGCATCATTTTGCAAGAGAAAAAACGCTCAAAACTGCATTTCACTAGATACTACATGTTTTTCCATAAATCTTTTCAAGAATTTTGTGCAGCCTATTATTTGGCTATTTTGGCTGAATGTACGCCTTCTGAATTTTGTGTCTATCTTAATCAAATCAATGAGAAGAATATAGATTCTTACGAATACGTCCTTGCATTCTGCTGTGGTTTGAGCAGAAAAGCGGCAGAATTCATTATTTCACACACTGTACAAATGTGTGGCTTTGAGAATTTGAAGGATGAGATCAATTTCTTCACAGATAGTTGGACATTACCTTTACGTTTTTTATTCGAGAGTAATCTGCCCCAACTTGTTGAAGTATTATACCCATTGTTTGTAGCCAGGCAAGTCAATATTAAAATAGAAACTAATTTCGATCCAGAAACGTATGTTGTATTGGATTTCCTTTTTGAATGTTTCCCATTACTCACGGCAAAAGCCAAATCAACCAGGGAGAACTTGTCAATTAAAAACAATTGTAGTACACATAACATCCAGACTAGTCGAGAAGGATTATTGTCAAAGTGATTACTTTCGAACTGACGTTACTAGGACGTGCAAGATGCTGAAATCAATAATTAATATTTCAAGAGAACCATATGTAATATTTAGCATAGAAAATACTGCAAATAAAACTCTACCGTTGGCATCTAAGGTAATTATTGGGATATCAGATTTACCGGTGACAAAGGTAGATCTGAGATTGCCCTGCCAAAGGCCCCCCTTTTTGTACGACTCCCTCTATGAAGCACTTGGAGAAGGAATTAGTCATTTTAAATTACTCAAATATCTTAAAATGTTACCCCTCAATGGATTTATAGACATATCGCACTTTCTCTTGGCTCTAGCTCGTTCTCACTTGAACAGTATTCAACAATTTGAATCTACAGATTTGAGCTTTTCGGACGATTCCATGGCCAGGTTCTTGTCAACACAGAAGTCTTTGAGGAGCTTATCCATTAACACAAAATTACTAGAGATTAACGACATGAATCCTTTTATATTTTTTAGTTTTGGTCGTGTACGTCACAAACCTTCCACTCGAAGTACAGAGCATGTGCTGAATGCAATAACTTCACCATTACTGACACATATTTGTTTTCAGGGTTTGCCCGTTGCATACGCTATCATTCATCTACAGCGTTTTATACCAAACCTTTCATTTCTGAAGCTCTCTCATACTCATATGACCATGATAAATTGCAAAGTCTTTGTGCTATGATGCGTAAGGCTTAGTAGACTGATAATCTAGACCTTCTTGCTGCAATTAAAGTTGGTTGAAAAGTGGGGACCACCACTTCAAATTTCCGCCAGTATATGTACCGGAGAAAAGAATATTTATTTCGGGAAATGTACAGAAAATCCTCCAGGCGGTATTTCGCTCGGCTACCGACTGCACTGGATTTAATTTCAAAAGGGTGATGCCAATCGCAGCAGGGACCTGCTATTGCGAGACACTAGCCAATTCATTTCAATATTTGTTTGCACTTGAAAATCTAAGCCTCAGTTAACGTTGGGCTCAATGTCCAGATAACATCAGCGCTAGTGCCAGAGGATTTGAGCACAAACGAAGCCTGAAAACAGTTAGAACTGTCTTATAATGTGATTCGTGGGATCATGCTCTGATTTGTTTCAGGGCTTAAACTACTCAACGCGCTGACCTCCTTGTGTCTCAACCGTACTGGATTGTCTAACAAAGATGCTATTCTGCTGTCATTATCATTTCAGCTTTACCAATGCCTTACACGTCTTGAACTTAACGACAACTGTATTTCTGCAGGGGATATATCTTAATGTCCGTTGCTTCCAACTCTTCCTCCTACACAAATCTTTTCACTTGCACGTAACCCTATAAATGCTCTCGTACAGTCGCAATTAAGCAATTTCTAAGAAGCCTTTCTTCCATTGAGTCATATACATTAAAGACAATGTCTTGTACAATTCAACTGGTTCCTTTTGGTGGCGATATCGTTTCGTTTGTATGAAAATCTAAGAAGTATTGATCTCAAGTGAAAATGTTATGAATTGGCACACAAGAATCATATGGCTTTTCGAAGGGCTTGTGCATTAGAACAAACTGAGAGTCCTGTCTTTGGATGCATTAATTTTGGCCTTTATTGAATGCAATTAAAGACTTCGAATTTGGTTTCCAAGGATTAAACTGGACTGCGTCGCGTCAACAAAGTGGCGAAACTTCGATAACATTGGGTGCATTGGATTCTTCTGCCCTGAATACGAAAAGGTCATTGACGAATTTTCTAAGAAGTATGGTTTCTTTTCTAATATCATAATTATGAGTTGGCCTTGTAATTAACCATGCCTAATAAATAATCGTCCTATTCGATACTTCAACATCACCCCATACTGCACTAAATGTCGTATAGCATGTGAGATTGTATTTTGTACTCATTTCTCAAACTCACTCAGTAGGGCACTTCTCACGATCTACTGTGAACGTTTACAATAGAGTGTACTTGATGTAAAATCCACGTGAAATCAGAGAAAGAGTACTTAGAGCCACTAGTGGTGACAGTGAATATGATTTACAAATCCCAGACTAGGAGAACGCAATGTTCAACTAATAAAAAGTTTATTTGTGTCCCATTTTAAAACATAGACGAAAAGTTTTTAGTTGATTTCACCCTGTGAGCAAATTTAATTGAAACTGATCTTTTGTTGATTTGTTTTCATCAGGTCCATAATGCCACACACCATGATGCTTTTATTTTTTTAAAAGTTTTTTACCATAAATGGCAATTTTGTCAGAAATATTACTTACCGGTGATGTTGCAGAAAAAAGTAAATCCACACACTAATTAAAGGCCTGACTCCAGTGGGGTAGGACATGCCAACCTAACAGCACCGGCAAATTCAAAACGGCATCACTTTTCCGGTTGCTAGTCTGTTTCAAAGACTAACGGTAGGAGGTCGCTCTTACGCATATCAGAAACAGGTCACACACAACTTGACTCTATAGGCTAAGGCCGGTCACGAATATTAAATCTAAAATGACCGTTATTGGAAATTCCAACAACTTTTTGCCCGGTGTTAATCACTAACCCCGAGGATTTGAGTCAAATTTTCTTAAATTTATCATGATATTACTAAGATTTTTTAACAAAGCTTAATAAGGTGGTTTAGTCCTGTGATTATCCATCCGTATAGTGTCCAACAGAAGGCGCAAACTGTGTACCTAGTCGTTCACATGCCAAATTTTGGTGTTTGAATGACAAAATTTAGAAATTAAACACTGATTTTTCCATTGAGTATCATTACTAGTAGATGCAGTTTTCCATTGAATTATAATTCTTCTATAGAGTGTTCCCCCTTCACCAATTCATAGGTTCACCTAGGTTGTGGATGTCACTTATTTCGCCATGTTAGGCTGGTTCACGAAACAGAGTTGCTTTGGTCCCGCGGATCTTGGTCCTCGGAAACGGGAATTCCAATACCTCAAATACATTTCTTTCATTATCAAATGTCAAACGTTGTCATAATTGACGTCTGGATATGTTTAGTTGTTTTGGTTAATTGGTCAAGACACTATTGAAGACTGAACATATTGGGATTGCTTTTGTAGTGTGGTATAGCGGTAAATGTATAAAACTCTGAATTAATGCCTTTTGAGACCGCTGTATTTTGTTTTGTTCTAATTTGTGAACTTCAAGTAGACAAATCGGGAAGTGATTTAAACAAACATCAATAATTCTTTGCATATTGGTGATTTTCTTGTAGAGTGAACGTTTTTTTAAAACTTTTGGTTATATTAATTTTAGTAGGACCAAGCCATCAGGACGTTATTTAAACGTTTAATCAACAATCCAAACCAATGACCTTAAAACTTTCAGAACAACTCCATTCGCATCCTCACACAATGTGTGACGGTAGTAAAAACGGCATCTTCCCTGATTGTCATTTGACACCCATACCACTATAGCCTATCCAATAATTAACAACAAACTTGTCTATTACAATTACATATGGGGCATCCATGAATAATTAATTGTGTCAGTATTGTTGAGGTCGGGATGCCCTCCACATGAAGGCACCAAGCCTTTCATAGCTAGACATTTGATTAAGGGTATGCTTTCTCAGACCTCATAAGAAAGTGCAATATATAAGTTCCCTCAGACTTATTTTACTATACCTCAAGAAATAGATGTATTAAAACTAAAACACTGTAAATAGGCAATTTTCCAAATTTTAAATCATTTTAATTTTTTCTTTTGGTTTCAAATACTATCGCATTGTGTGATTTGAAACAAACAACAAACAACTAAAAAAAAGACAAAAAGGGAAAGAACACGAAACAACGGTGGTTAAAGTGTTAGTAGCCGAGATCCGCCATTTTTATAAGATGGCTGATAGCAATTCAAAAAAACCTGTTGAGAAATTCCGGACAAACTATGTGTTAGTTGTGTTTAAATATGATTTTAAATACTATAACGTGAGCTATTAAAACAGCGATTTTTGGTTTAAATGCTAAACGTTAACCCATCTAAACACCAAGCTGTCCGAATTCTAAACACGTTTGTATATCGAGTGCACGTATGTTTTCATGCTTGCCCAATTTTGGTCACCACATCCTTTGCATGTAATAAATACAAAACCCTTTTTTATGTTTTTTAACAACTTTCAAATCATCAGGTCTCTCATTGAGAGGCATCGGGTTTTTTGACACATGTATTAACTTTCCTAGTATTGCAGGGCTTGCATTTTTAATCTGTTTTCATTAAGCAATTTTGGGCTGGCAAATTAAGCCAACCAATATATGAACACCTTTTAAAAAGATTGTGGGTTTATGAAGCTGTGCTATTAGTAGTGGATCTCCAATCTGGTTAAAATATACCAAGTTGTTTTTTCTGCTCATAAGGATTCAAAATATGAATGATGGTACCGTATTCGACCTACGGATTTGGAGCTATGGAGTCAAACTGGTGAATTGGAAAACAGCCAAAGATCTAATTTCAAGGTACGCACATGATCAAGTATTAAGTTATTCCCATTTTGGTCAGAAATGGTCTCGATTATTTTATATTTGCAAACCTATTCCTTATTCCTTATTTCCATTGTCTTTTCTAGATTAACAGTTTTCCTTTACTTTTACTCCTGATCAACTTTATGGCTCCTTTCACAAATTTGCTCCCTAGCTCCAACCTTACGGGACAACAAACTACCCATATTGTAATTGTGTTTAGGGGACGTGTGCTTGGACCTATTCCCCCCTTTCTTCCGTGCTATTCACAATATTGGTCATTTTATGGATTATCTTTTTATTAGATATTTCACTCTTTGTATTATGAACCCCTTTTCAATATTACCCGGCTGCTGGTTTTTTGTACCAGGGTGAGTAAAAAAAAATGAACCCTGATTGTTCCCCGCCATTTTGAATTTTTAAGTGACCATATGTCTAACATATGTGGGATCATCTGAAAGCTAAGTTTTCATTATCGTTAATTTGCTGCAAAGATCATTAACATCTGTTAGGTAGAGACCGAGCTGCAGTCGGCTTTGAAATCAGTAGTCGTTTTGACAGCTCTGTCCACAGATTACACCTTAAAAACGCCGTTTTCAGCGGAAGGAGATCGAGTCCAGAAGAAAATTGGCCTATTTATTGACCGCACATGCCATCGACGCCTCTTAATGTTTCACGTCCATCACTTGAAAATAAATAACTGATTACATTAATCCTAGTTTCTGGAAGAGTTGATGAATCATAACCATATGAAGGACAGACATCGGGACAACCGATTGAGGGATAAAATATTGTCTATATTTGGGCCAAAATTGCCACATTCTTGAAAAAGGTGGTTTCAAATAAAACTTATAATTAACGTTGGCCTTTTACCCGTTTAAGACACCACTTATTTGACCTAAACATAGACATACCCTTATCATATTTTGGGGAGTCCATTTGCTTATGCGGGGGGCGCGCCGTGTGATTCAAATGGGGAATCCGTGGATGGGAAAAAGCTCCTACTTGATTCAAAATGATTCAAAAGACTTTAGCTCGCCTATACATAACCGATTGGAATTATCTTTGCGCAAATTTAACGATATGAATACGCTTTTCCGATAATACCCACACATATTCCTAATAGATGTTATTTAAAATTCAAAATTGCGGACACATTCAGGGTCAGTTTTTTTTACTCACCCTGTATTTTGATGTTTATCATGCTTTTTCTCGGTTTGTACCAGTGGTAATTATTAAATTAGTTTTGTCCCATGGACTTACAAGGACCCCATTGGCATAGTCTGTTTTTAAGATGTTAATGTCATATTGAATTTAACTTTAAAATGGTTATGTATATTCACTTTTGTCCTGTATTTGTAGTTGATTATCTTGTTGACATGTATACTGAAATAAAATAAGGTGTACCTACCGTTTAGATACATGTTTCATTTGTTATTTTAGTCTGTTTTACATACAAACTTATAAATACAAATATTTGCTCATATAACAGCCAAAATGAACGAGCAAAGATTATTGTTTTCTTTTTAAACTTTTAGTTATCTTTGAATTAACCAAACAAAATGACGATCTCTAAATCAAGAAATGCACTTTGATGAGATTAAATCTTTATTGAATAAGACGACGACTGTTCCTACTGAAAAGGGAAAACAAGATTATCCTTTTGTATTTTGGTTGTAAATGAATGATGTCTATAGTAATGTAGAAAAAAGATGAAATGTCATAGTCGTAAAAATATGAAGACTGATACTTACAAATGTGGCTTATTTGTGCGCCAATCCGAGGGTTGTTCTGCTCACCAATTAAGTAACCTAGTATATAAACTACATGAACCACGTATTAACTATGTTAATAGAAGTCCCCTAATTACCGTTTGGAATCCCCGATGCGCAAATCGAGCAGATCGTGTCCGACCCTTATCTCACACACTCTCTTTGATACAACATTTTTTCCTTTTACTATTCAAACAACTGACATATTTAATTGAAAAGAGACAATCAGAAGTTTGATATGATTGTTAACTGATGTAGAAAAATCGGACCACACAGTCCGTTTTCAACGCTTTTTAATTAGACGTACAATCGTAGTTTCCATACCTAACTCGTTCATAATTGCCATCATAGTTCCGATTTCGCCAAAATTCACGATTTTTGTTGCACTCACTCGACAGTATTACTGCCGTGCCTTAAACATTTTTGATGAAAACATCAAAGCTTTGCGCTATTCGAAACTGTTCTCTTTGATAAACCTTTAAATAATGTTTACAATAAATTTTATTTTCTTTTTACTTAAAATCTGAGAAGGCTTTACACTAACAAGGTTTTTTTTAAGGTGTTTGACGTCACGTCTTTCTTTGATTAATTGTATGCAAATATCAACTCAAGATCTTCTTCCTTGTCTTTGTGTGTTTTCAATGCAAATTTAATCTTTGAACTAATTGGTTTTGTGCACGGCTGCACGGCACATATCGTGACAGAGAACTACAGGTTCTAAACTGAGCATTTTTGGCCATTTTAAGATATGGACGGTTTTAAGATCACAAAAATACAAAACAAAAGCAACCTGTACCGGGAAGTGGGAACCTTTAAAACAAATGTACATTTTTAAAACATCAATCATTTTAAAGCTTCAGAAAATTAAGAATTATTTTCCCCGAAACCCAAAATGCTACACCCTGTAATTCGCAGCTAACATTTTTCACACAAAAAAATAAAGACATTAACAGACGCGAAATTTACTTTTGGTATCACAACTTTATTTTTCTTATCAATACAGAACATTTCACAGTCACGTGAAAACCATCGTAAGTCAAGTTTTTATTTTCCTTACATAATACTTGTACAACTAATCGAAGCAAACACAAAGTCAGCATATATATTTAACACTTATGGATGTTAGATATATTCCACGAACGTTTCCATGGTAACAAGTTCATTGTACAAAGCCTCCATTAATAGAGCCCTTTTCAGTTTTCAATACAAATTGAATACAAGGCATATATACTGACGACGAGATATACCTCACAACTATACCACATAGGATATCGTCAATTCTTTGTTAGAAATATTCATACAAAGTGATAAGATTTATGTACACCAAATTACCCATAAGTCCCTATTTAAAACTTGAGTACAGGACTTATTAGTAAACCTAAGCTTGATTAACACACAAGCGGGTCGCTGGGTTATGAGCCATGTCTTGAGCCCTCTTTCTTTTTGCTGCAGCAGAACATATAAAAATGCTTCCTTTTTTAAAGGCACGTGTTACACAAGCAAGATCTTGACTGATACTGAAAAAACTAATAGTAATCAAAAGTAAACATATTTTTAGCAAATCTGTGAAATTTTTTTAGAGAAGCTGATTTCATCAACTGTTTTGGTAGGTACAAGGTGTTCAACAATTTTACAAAAAAGTGAGTTATCGTAGAGGGTTAGGTTTTTCGGGATTCAAAAGTCAATAACAAGGGTCAAATTTTGAAATTGATCAATCCATGTTGAAAAGTATACAAGTGAAAGTTGAATCAATAAAGATTCCCAAAAGGTTATAGTTCCTCTCTGCGGATCTGCGGCCGACATTTGGAGTTATAGGCTAAAACAGCATTAATCAATAAAAGCTCATTTTTCATCAGTTGTCAGGCGTCAAATGTTAAAATTATTACTCCGATTTTGGATAAAAAATCGTGCAAATTAATTGATTGAGCGCCATAGGAGTAAAATAAGGAATATTTTGACTGTCTAAATGCTTATTTCCCATGTCGGGGCACCAAAGTCACATCCATTTCATTCGATGGGGCACCTTGTTTCCCCCCACTTCAGTGGTGAAAAGTCGCCCTTTAATTATTAAATGTGACAGGAGTACTCCAGCAAACTATCGCACTGTTTCAAATAACTCTATAAATGCAGCAAGATCATAGAACACATCATCTTCAGTCCACATCACGAAGCATTACGACTCACACAACATCTTAGTCGATGCGTCAACATTGTTTTAGACCAGGCAGATCCTGTGAGACGCAGTTGATAATACAACTCAAGATTGGTCCATCTTTGGACAATAAAAGAACCAGATTGATGCTGTGGTATGAAGATTTTTCGCAAAGCATTCGACCGGATACCACACCAGCGATTGCTGCGCCAACTTCATCTCTAGGTATCCGTAACTCACCTCTGCTTTGGATTGAGAATTTCTTAACAAAACGCTCATAGCGTGTGGTAGTAGATGGTGCGTCATCAAGTGGTTCTCCGGTAATCTCGGGGTTCCCACAAGGGCTGTACTCTTGTCCCTTATTGTTTCTTTCTTCTTTCATCATGATCACCAACTGGCATAAAACCAACGCTCCGTTTATTCGCTGATGATTGTCTCATTTACCGCCCGATATCTTCCATCAATGATACCTTAGCTCTCCAGAAGGGTCTTGACACCCTAGTGGTCTAACACAATGACATGAAGTTCAACACAGATAAATGCCACACCATGCGTATTAACCGCTTCTTCGATCCATCAAGCTGATCACCATCTTTGTCGGAAGCTCCCTCACCATGGTCGCAAACCACGCCCTATCTTGGTCTGACCTTCACAAGTGATTGTGTCTTGGCCACTCACATCGACATCATCTCTGCCAAGGTTAGCAGGATGCTTGGCCTCATTAGTCGCAACCATAGATGCTGCTCCCAGAAGCTATGGCAACAAGCATGCCTCAACCCTTGTTCGTCTCCGCTTGAGTACTGCAGCCCGGTCTGGAACCCTTACACCAAGAAAAGCATTTCAAAAAATTGCAAACATCCAGCGCCGTGCAGCCCGGATCGTGTTTACAATTACAGCCGCAGGAGAGTGTCCTCCAAGGATAGAAAACCTCCAATGGGACTCCCTTGAAACACGCAGGCAGACTGCAAGTCTCTTCTGATGTACAAGATCCACCACCGGCTATTTGCTATTAGTCCAGCTCATTACCTCAATTCCGATGGCCAAACAGTACTAGGTCATATCACTCATCTAGATACCAAATTATCCCGGCAGATCCCAGATTTACAAATATTCCTTTCTTCTCACGACATTCTTATTGTGGTGGAAAGCCCTCCCTTCCAGGGGGCCTCGACTTAATCTATCGAACATTTAGGGGAGCGGTTGGAGCAATTATGCTCCATGCAATGTTTACTCGCACTTGTATATATATATAAATATGCACTTGGACTTCTTGGCACCG
Source organism: Ophioderma brevispina (assembly GCA_023653785.1). Lineage (NCBI taxonomy): Eukaryota > Metazoa > Echinodermata > Ophiuroidea > Amphilepidida > Ophiodermatidae > Ophioderma > Ophioderma brevispina. The sequence goes on from JAMKCH010024012.1 coordinate 23,062, forward strand.
CACAATGAGCAACAAGTTATTTCCTTGGTGACACATCCTGACTGAAGACCCTCTTCCAATTACAGAAGTAGAAGTAAATGGCCCTCTGGTGGGACCTAAAGTTCACAAATGAAAGTAGCGTTGCAGTTCAACTATGATATGGCCTCACGCAAAGACTCCAAAATGACAGCATGCGAATTCATATAAATCCATGAATAATAATGCAGGGCATCTTCTTCATTAAAGTTCCCTTTTCGGAGCAATCCAGAAAAGTTAAGTTTGTCCAGCAGTTAAAGTCGACACAAGGGTTCTTTAGGTCCCTTGACAACACAACATTCTGCAGTTCACACCAAGACCAGTTCACATTTCCACGTAAATGTTGTCTGGTCATGACTGTCACTTTAAGGCCACAAACTGGAAATCCATGTTAATTCAAGTTCTTTTCGCTTGAACATAACAGCAACTAGCCAACCTTTGCTGCTAGTGTGGAATCTATAATATCACTGATCTGCCCCAATCTATCCTCTAGACCATTTTTTAAGATGTAAATTTAACTACGGGCCCAGATTCTTCTTCCCATTGAACACTATTTTTTGTCATCTCTCGCAGCTAGATTCCCCCAATATTTAAAATAGGTATTTACAACATCATCATGCATAAACATAGCCTAACAGTAGCTGTCCAATTGGATCACAACCAAAATGACATCCTTATAAATTGACATCATTGGAAACTAGGTATTCTGCAATCTCGGTTATTTTGCACCACACAGCAATGGGAAAACCCCGGGGGCCCCCCCCCTTTTTTATTATTATTAAGTACTCAATCTCTATCTTGGCAACACTGGTCTGATGATCTCAATATCGCCAGAGGAATTCCCATTTTTCCTCTTGCATGTTCACAAAGTACCCTTTGTCTGCGAGAAAGCTTTTCTCAAGTAAAATAGATGAAATAAAAATAAAAATAATATTTTTAATTTGATTAATTTGAAAAATACGATTTTTCTTTTTTGGTTTTTTTAATTTTACATTTTTAAAAAGACATGAGAATATTTCCAAAATAAGCGCCCCAATTTTTTTCGAACCCGGTTTTTTTGGCATTTTGGAATGCTTTCCAATGTATTAGATCACACCTGGAAGTGAATAAGCTCGTTAAAGAGCCGAATACATACAACCAACACGCTTTTAAATGTAATAGATGATGATTATACTTCTGTAGTGCCACGACGAAACTCAACAGCCGGTGTTTCTCCATGGGGACACATTACGCGGGTATGCGGGCAAGTTCAAAACAAGGTTTGCCGGTTTTTTTCGGTTTGTACTTGTTTTTGTCAATAAACCTTCGAAATGTTTCTGGGTAGGTGGTCAACAAGCGATCCAGGCAATTTGGAGAAACTTCGTCTCCTCAAAAACTCCTCTGCTCACTCTTAAAAAAAGCTTTGCTTTGATCAATTGGAAGATACCCAATAATAATAGAAATGTTGGCTTTGTTTCGTGCCATTCTTGTCCGTTATTGGCTGTTTGTCTGCTTACTTGTATTCCAATTTCGCCCTGCTTCACTCCCATGTATCTTTTTGTTTGTTGCGTGTTTTTGTTGCTTATTATGTCTATACCAAAACATAGATTTTCTTGGGATTCCAATAGGAAATGTCTGAATGTTTGTTTTGTTTAATTTAGTTTGGTTCTAAGCATTCTGTGATACATTTTTGAACTATATATAACTTTTTTCTGCTATTGAATGTGAACGGAGTGATTAATTAGTATTGCTGATTATAAAGTTACACACAATAACTCTCTTAT
>JAMKCH010024013.1:0-36045 GCA_023653785.1 Ophioderma brevispina
TTAAGGAGAAAACGTGTTTTTGGGGCTAAAATTATAGACCCTCTATATATTGTATGGTAAAAACAAGAAATCTATAATATAAATGTCAGAGATTGAAGGTATTGCATCCAGAAGTGCAATGGTTATTTTTTGGCTGTGTGGTGAGTACGGTGGTTTGGGGTAGAGCGTATAGGTGCGCCTGGCCACAGAGCGAGTAGCTATGTTCAATAATAAACAAACTAACCATGGCGCCTATGTTCAAGGGTATTAGGTTTGGTAGGCATCATTTTTGCACCGCAAGGTTTAGAAGTGGTGAGTTATATTCAAACCGATATCTTAGGCCTATCTTATCTTTTATTATTTTTTGAATGTTCGCTGATGCTGTTAGGATGGCCTGCCTACCCCTGAAACTATCGAAGACTGCAATATTAATCTCGACAATAGGGCTTTTATATTAGTCACGCCGTAAAAGGTGGCCGATATATACAAAGTCACAAGGTGTGTGGGTTAGGATATAAAAATCATTATGAGGCGGATAATCCAGAACGTCCATGGGTCGAAATTTCATATCAAATTAGCGGAAGGTTTAAATTAAGGTCCATATAGTGCGCAGCAGAGCCGAAGAACCCTCCTATTTTTCGAGAAACCGGTGACCTAATTTGAACAAAGTGCATCATATATCAAAATGAAGTTGGAAATCTCAGGAATCCGGAAAAACTGCATGCAGGCAAAAAAATATAAAACGTGTACAAGTTGAGTTATGAGGGGGGAAGAGACCCATATGAAAATCACCAATAAATGAAATTGACACGTGCATGCATTTATATATAGTACAACTCCAATGCTTTGCATACAAGCATGTGGTTGGATATGCACTTATCATGTTATGTGGTTAGAACCATTTCTTAGGTTTCATATAAATAAGTAAGGTAGATCACCATGGGGGGGGGCACGAATTAGAAAATACCATCTAGCCATGGTGATATAGGCTTACAGCCTCTGACTTATTTTCTCCCAGGAATTAAAATGCTTAAACTTTAATTGTAAAATGATATCAAAGATATCCATTTATGCATGTTCATAACATCTGCACAAACTTAAGCTAAAATACTGATCCACTACCGGGGGGGGGCGGGGGGGGGTAAAGTAGGCATCGAAGTTAGGGGTTATCGGAGTGAAACTGTCTATAATAAGTGTGCAAAGTTTTGATAGAATTAAAGTAAAAATTCATCACATCAATGTTAGATTAGTTATAATAATATTTTCCTCTCATAGTATTTAACTTAGTGCAGTAGAATAAGAAGCCGGGGGATGTTGCCACCCCAGAGATTTTTGACCGGGAAGAAAGAGCTTGAAATATCTTGATAAAATCAGTCTTTTTTTTGCTTGCCTGGCCAGGCGAAAAATTTCACTTGAAACAAAGAAAATCTGCATTAGAAACTACTCCAACCGGTGAAATCATGCCTCAATCGGAAATTGTCCCTTCTGACAAGTACCCCTGTTACGCCCCTGCGGATGCTGCACAGGGGGTGTTTCTGCGTTTTTTTTTTCACTTGTGAAAAATATTTTGGAACAAGACACTAACAGAAGCAAAGAAAAGCAAAAGCAAACAAAATAACTCGTTAAACTTGCATGAAAACTAATTATACTTATATTGCGAGGGGTGCAGTTCAATATGACGTCACAGAAGTAAAACCGACGGAATTGAAGGTTGGTACTTTTTGGCACCACTGAATAAAAGATACTTAAACTATTCAAAGAAATTGAGAACAAAGTGCAATCATAGAAGTTTGGGCCATGTAACCCCCCACCTCCCCCATTAGGGTGTTTTAAATAGCGGTTTAACAAAAAAAAGAGTGAAGCAAATAATATGGCTAAGAGCATCATGTCAAAAGTTAACTGGTAGATCATTTTCAGTGGGGGGGGCAAGTGAAAAAAGGGTGGTACGGGTATGTGCGGACGAGAAGTAGAGTTCATTGTCAACCGTTTTGTATAATGAACGGTCCCTTTTTCTTGCGTTATAAGAGAGGTTGCATTTCGTTTCAGTATTTGTTACAGTGGTACAATCAGGTATGAACGAATGCTCAAAACCAATGTGAAAAATAGTGCTGCCAGGATGGCTCCCCAAAATACATTGTAATAACAGGTATTTTTCTCTCAGCTTCCGCGGCTTCGCCCCAAAACCTCACCAAGGCAGGTATGCGGATGGGTAGCAAATCTCTAATTTTTGGTAGGCCTATATTTTCGGGGTAGTGATTCAAACACCCGGCCGCACATCACTACCCAACCAAAAGTGAGATCCCCCCAGGATTTTAGATAATTTTCAAGTGAATTATGAAGGAGTCGTATTATATCTATATACTCTCAAAAGGAATTATTCATTCCTGAGTTTCTATTCCTCTTTCTATGATAAACCTAAACCCTCGTCTTAACAAGGGGGTACACCCCCGTGATCTTTCCTCCGGCGCGTTAACATGCCAAAAGCTTTCGTGAAAAAGCTTTTGTGTACTCTTTTCCTCATACTTTTCTGGTCATTTAAGAGAAAAAAAGGTGAAGGTATACAAGACCTTCCCGGAGTAGGTATGCCATCAAAATCGAAGGGTAAGAGAGGGTGGCTTGCCATCCAAGAATATTTTATGTACATATTGTGAACAGTATGGCTCTAAAATCTCTGTGTATTTAAGTACCAGTCAATTGTCATTATTTAGAGCTGGAAAACCCGCCATGAAAATCCTGTATTCCTAGCGCAAAATTGGATTTGCGCTTTTCTGTGGAAAATGTCAATTCTACTCCACTGATTCGTGGACTTATGACGTCATTGGGATGCCATACTAGCCGTATGTGGGTTACTTATTTTGGAAAGAAGAGGACTATACCTACCCACGGTAAAATCATAAGCATCGGATGCTTTATAACGAACTCCCGCGAAGGTGGTCACCGACCCCCCGCATCCCCACCCCGAAATCCGTGTTATAAAAGGCTTGGTAAGACGAGGTTCAAGTTTAATAGAGCCTGTGAATTAAGGCCTATAAAATTTTCTGAACTAGTAATTTCTTAAAAGAGAGGTTGATGCTGCGACCGATAGGTCCCTGAAAGAAGGCAGGGCATGAAGAATGAGGACAAATTCTTGTGGGGTAAAATAGTTATCAGGAAACAAGAAGATTGCGCCGCAGGAGCCTAATTTACGAACTAATCATTTCTTAGCTAAAAGGATTGGGTCGCAGGCATATAAAATTAATGAACGTATTCTTAGTTCAAGAGGATGCGCGGCAGGCCTATATCTAGTGAATTAATCAGTTCTTTTAAGAGGGTCCGCCGCAGGCCTATAAATTTACAGAAATAATACTTTCTCAATGAAAGCTTACGACGCAGGTCATAGGTTTGATTGAGGGCTATAAATAAATTTATAGGCTAGAATTTATTGTCGTAGGCTAAACAATTTCTGAAACCAAAACATTTCTTAGTAAGAGGCTGGGCGGCAGACCGATAAATTTAATGAATTAATCATTTCTTAGCCAAGATGGTTACGCCGTAGCGTCCAATAAATTTACTAACCACGTCAGTTCATAGATGTTGCGCAGCAGTCAAATAAATTTAGTTAAAAAAGATAAGAAGGTTGTGTCGCAGGCCGATAGCGCCCTGAAAGAAGGCAGGGCGTGAAGAATGAGGGAAAATATGGGTAAATCATTTATGATATAGCAGATTGCGCCTCCGGCCTATAAATCTGGGCGATGGAGCTTCTTTACTGAATAAAGCGCAAAACTTTATCCTTAAAGTCACCCCGTCGCCTCCTGATTTAGGGATAGAAGAAAGTCCAGCAATCTAACCCTAAACACTAACCCCTAACCCTTTACCAGCGGCGCAACCAGACATTTGCAAAATGGGGGGGGCGGAATAGAAAGGGCGCCGAGGCTATTGTGAGACTGTGAGGCGATTTGGTCTTTTGCCCATAGACACATATACGAATGGTCACTTCATTTGGGGGCTGACGGGTGACAGGGTTCTGAGCAGAGGACGCCCCCCCCCGCTGGTTACGCCACTCGCCCTTACCCCCCCCCCCCCAAGATGATTAAAAATTAGGGTTACGCTATGAGGTTGACAACCGTGGATCGTCATCGTTTGACACGATATCCTCAGATGCCATTGTAAAATATTAGGTTTATTTCCACCGGTTGCCAAAATGGCACCCACCTCCCACACCACCCCCCCCCCCACACCACACACACATCCACACACACAATCACAATGCTCCTTGCTTGACAATTTCTGATCACTAGTGCACCCATCACTGTGTTTTCTCATTTGTGACTTAGTGCAATGATCTGACAACCCAATCTCAAAAGAGCATTAAGTGGGGTAAGATGGTGGTGGGGCGGGGAAAGAAAGGAAATTTATCACTTTATAGACGTTTTTCGGTTGTCCCAAAATTTGTTGGTAAAAATCTGTTAGTGGGACCAACTCCCAGATTTTGTGATAAAATGTACACATGAGCAATGTTATTCACAGTTTTCAATACTGAAAATAAGGGGGTAACCTTTGACCCCCCCATAACTGATTTGTACAACCGTTTTTAATTTTTGCATCAAGCATTTCCTGACTCTCCTGGTACCTATAGCTACAATTTGTTATATGACAACCTTTGTTCAAATTAGGGTCACCACCTAATCAGAAAAAAATTGGGCCTCTGGTGCAGCACTAATACCATTACGCTAGGCCAAATGGCCATGAGCGTTGGTTTCCAAAAACACACCATTAATGTCAAAACGGTGCAAAACCCCTCGATTCCCAAAACGACGTCCGATGGCGACATGCGATCCTTTTTTTCCACGGTTAGTAAAGCTGATGCTCGCGTATATATCTGTTAGTGTGGGGTTCCCCCGGGGCAAAAATAAACGTCAAAAAACAATGCCGTGTCGGCACCACTTCTTAAAATTTTCCAAAAATTGGCCCGCAAACTCATCATAAGAGTCCAATTTCCAAATCAACTATAGAAAATTATACTTTAATAATCTAATCTTCATGTATGACCGGTTTTTTTTTTTTTATTTGAGATAATGACCGCCCCGTGATCTTGCTCTTTGATGACAAAGTAGAAGGCCAATTCCTGCTTCCAAGCCGAAATGTACGTACGATCCCTCCGATTTGTTTTTAGCTCGCTGTCGCGTATTGGTCGCATGGGCCGCGGGCTGTTTAGCGTCAAGATTGGAAATTTGTTTTTGCTACGAAATTAATAAATCTTGATTTTCTTACGTGTTTTTAACCACAAAAAAACACTCCGACCACCATAGTTTTTTGACCACAACCCTCATTTTTTTAAATTATTTATTACTATCTTTCGAATAGAAACTATCGTGGCTACCTAAAAATTTCAAAGTGTTTCTTCAAGTCTATTCAATTTTTCTCTTAATTTCCCCTTTTTTACACAAAAGATCTCAACGCAAAACGTAGTCATGGTGTTACGTTGCGGTTATGGGATTTTTTTATCGAGATTTTTGCTCTTTTCGAGCCAAGGCTCTCACAGCAAAAAATATTTTCGTTCGGCCAAAACTGGTGCAAATTAACATAAAAACCTATCGATTTTCAATGTTTTCTAACCAAAAGGTCTTTTTTTTTTTCAATGCGGAATTTTAAATTCTTAAGAGAATTATTATATACATTTAATAGAAACGGGGTGCAAACCATGATAGCTATCTACCTTCCACATGCAAGTGTTTTTTATAAACATCGATTTAGAAGGTTTTACCTATATAAGCCGCCCATATACGGGTTGTCTAAGTTTTGCGTTGATTTCCCCCACACCCTTTTTTCTTCTGCAAGCCGAAAAACAATATAAAAATGTAAGATCGCTTAAATGGCATCTCTATTTTTCTTAATAATTAATTACCCTTCAATTGAAAAAGTGGATTTTAAGTCCTTGGCAAAACAACTATTGTACCCCATTTTCTAAACCCCTCTTTGTGATAAATTTGATTCATCCGTTGTTCGACTTTTGCACCTTCTATCTCAACGAATTTGGGTCCTATATGAGCAACTGTTGCCGTCGCATTGTTTTGCGAATCGGTTGAATTGCATACGGTTATATTTATCAACACTAGTTACAATCCACCCCTTTCTTGATGTGTTACAGAAATCCATGACTTTTTTTTTTCATGCTCAATCCAACCATCCCGACGCCCACTGCCCAACAACTGTCGTCATGGGGATAACAAAGTGACTCACGAGTTACATAGGTGCCGCACTACTTTATCATGTTTTGCTAACTTGGGTGAAAACATCTGATTGAAATCAAATTCAGGGTCAAGCTTGAAGGAGGTTTAACCCTCACATCTTACAAAGGGAGGAGTTTTGTTACACCTTTCCTGGTGAACTTTCGTCCGGTGTGCTAAAATGCATAAGCTTCGTAACATGTGTAAAAAGCCACCAGCTAATCAGCTTCTCATCCTTTAGTGGCCATTTTAAGCGAAAAAAAAAAATGAAAACTCTGTTATGTCAATTGCCATCATTTAAGCTGACTTCATGACATCATTGTTGACGCCATATTAGGTATGCTGTACGGTATTTTGTATCAATGGAAATTAGAGGATCGTATCTATCGCGTGGGATCCAAAATCATAACCATGTAAAAAAAACCTCGTTAGAAGAGGGTTTAAATTGTCTTGTTATGCCGACGCGCAAGACACTGATTCCAAAGAGAAATTAACAAATAAGGACTGATTCCAAAGAGAAATTGAACCATAAAACATTTTTGTGCTTTAACACAGAAATTATATTACTTATTACGCCAAAAGGTGTTCCATATGAATTAACCATGCAGTTATTTTCTGCTTGCATATTAGTATAACCTCTCCATTCCATTCCTTTTGTACAACTTTACACATGCAAATGATACCAAGTTTAAATGCCTTTGTGAATATTTTTATGAAACGAATCACGGGTGTTTTTTGTACAAAGAATACGTTCAATAATTATTTTACAGGCACTGTAAAACGTCACTTATGTTATTTAAGTGAAATACAAAATCTTCCTTAACAATACTGTACATGCACTGTTTTATTCAATGATTTATATAAATGCACCATTTAAGAAAAGTTACATACATTAGCATAATTTATATGTCAAAACGATGTCTTATATGGGCCATCATGGCAACGACCGACGACCATCTTATACATGATAGCACCCAAACTTGGTTTGTAGGTATCAGTCTGTATTACTGTAATCTATTTTGATTCATTTGGGTAAGTTGCTATATTGAATGAGGCTTTGCTGCAATCTCGGCAAATTAAGAAAATAGTAGTGAGCCCTCTGTATTAGCCAAAAAGAAACAGGTTGTTTTCAGGAGGCCGGTGTAAAATTCAAGTTATCCAAATCGCCACTTTTTTTTTTTTTTTTTTATTTTCTAAAAACTAATAATTTACAGTAAAATATGGTTTTGCAACTGTGTGTATTGAATATTGCATGCTTGTTGAGGTATTTTCTGATGAAAATTCTTAATCCTCGTCTACCGGAGCCATTTTGGTACAAAACTCCCAGAAAGGGAGTGGTTTTCCACCCTTTGATTTCATTACTGAACATCCTATTCCTATAATTTTGATACCACAGGATAGATTCTTCTTCTTTGCCATTGGTATCAAAATAAGTACAGACATGCCCATTATGACGTCACTATGTGTCATTAGGAAAGTCTGAAATACTGGATTAGGGTGGAAATTAATATTTGGCAATGTTACGACTCAAACACAATTATTATAGCACTAAAACGCTCTGAGTATACATCTCTCCCCTCAAGTGAGCCAAAAAGTGTGAAAATCGGATATTTCTAACGTTTTTGGCGAAAGAATTTTCCCCCTAATCTACACTGTTTCTATGAGATTGACAGTTTGTTTTTTTCTTCATGAAAAGTACGTAATTGTCAATTGACAATTTCATTACTTCCATTAAATAATTTAGCACCCAAAATGGGATTTTTAGCAAGGCGAAAAAAAATCATAACGAGGGTGTCAACCACCAGCCACCCACCACCCCCTTCGGTAGACGAGGGTTAAAGGGATACAGACACACATTTTCAGCAAATAGCAAAATTCCTGGAAAATAACGGAAAATGGATAGCTTGGGACTTGCATTGAGTACTAAACAGTTTTACACCACCGAAAATTTTAATATTTTCGTAGAAGGTATCCCTATAGTTTGAAGTTATAGTTAGGTCATTTCCATTCTTTTCCCTTTATCTTTCAGTCAAATGATCTTTGTAGTCAGGTGGAATTTTGCGCACACAGCCTTACGGAGAGAAATGGAATACAGACTTTTTCTATCTATTGCTTTTATTTATTAGGACCTACGCCAACGTTTTTGGAGGGTGTGCAAAATTTGGGTCAGTGGTTTTTTTAAATCCAATATGGCTGCTAACATGTCAAGTGAATTTCTGATGTAGAGACATATTTTTTGCGGTACTCCGTTGTTTTTAACACGAGTAAGTGTTAATAAAGTACTTGATCATTACATTGCCATAAAATCCAAAATGGGCCGCAAAAATTCGCTTGGAATCAGTAAAATATCTTAAATGTCCTCCAGTAGGCCTATACCTATTCATAAATACGAAAACATCATAATCACCTAAAACATGTCTGCCAGGTGTTCAAAATCTGTTTCAACCCACAATCCTCTATGACGTCACGATGGCATCATATCTTAAGGAAATTATGAAAATACTGAATAGAGGATGAAAATTTATATTACGAATTTAGCCACTCAAAAACTGATGATCGCACTAAAATGCCTCTCATTATATAAAACTAGTCATTTCCTTCTCATCAAGTACAGGGTGAGTCAAAAAAACTTGACCGTGATTGTGTCCGCCATTTTGAATTTTTTAAATAATATATATCTAAAAGATATGTGGTATCATTGGAAAGCTATTTCTTACTTAATTTGCTGCAAGATAATTCCATCTGATAGTATAGGCTGAGCTACAGTCCTTTTGAATCAAGTAGTCCGCTTTACCCCTATCCACGGATTCCCATTTGAACTCACGGCGGCCAACTAAGCAATATGAATCCCCAACTGAATGATAAGGGTATGTCTATTTTTAAGTGAAATAAAAGTGGATCTGAGTATGTAAAAGATAGTGATAATGGTAAGTTTTATTTGAAACCTTTCTTTTCAAGATGTAGCAATTTTGGTCTACAATATAGACAATACTTTAATCCTCCAAGAGGTTGTCCACCGATTGTCTGTTCCCTTTCATATGGTATTATTTCATGCCACTCCCTCCAGAAACGATACATTATCAATTAATTTATGTTTCAAATTATTTTTATGTGTGATTAAGGACGTAAGAAACGTTTAGAGGGCATCGATTAATAATTGTGACTGAATTTTATTGGGGTTACATTGCCATACATTTATTTTGCAGTCAATAAATCGCACTGATTTTCTTCTGGACACTGATTTGCCTCGCTGGACACCGTCATAAGTGGATCGTGGACAGAGCGCCAAAACAGACTACTTATTAAACAAATGTAGCTCGGTCTATACCTAAAACCGATTGCGAATGATATTGCAGCAATTTTAAAGACAAGACATAAAGCTGTCAGAGATTGTTGGCTGCCACATATTGTGGGGACATTTTATCTTAAAAAATTCAAAATGGCGGACACATTCAGGTTCAAGTTTTTTTGACTCACCCTGTAGAGCCCAAAAATCGATGAAGCCTGAAAAATAGGATGTATTCCGAACATTTTTGGCAAAAAATTGATTTTTCCCTGTGTTGTCTCTATGGAAATTGAAAATTTTGCTAACATGCGAACTTAGGACGTCACAGTGACGTAATGCTAGGCATGTGGGTACTCATTTGTTTAAATGGAAAGAGGAGGACCATAAGCTATCTATGTTTACCAAAAATCAAGTGTCTGGGAAATTCCTAGTTGTGCTAGGCATGTTGGTAGTTGGTAATTCTATCCCGAAAGGGGTGGTTTGCCACCCCCCCCAATCCATCATTTTGGTTCACCTGTATATACCCATACCCGGTGGATGTTTGTTTTAGGACGAAAAGGAGCGGAAAAATGTCAATTGGACAATTACATTAAATATTGCACCAAAAGTTGGTTTTAGGGAGCCGGGGAAAAAAAACTGAAGGGGGTGTAAAGCCCCCCCCCCTTCGGTAGACGAGGGTTAAGCTTTGCCCCACGTTCTATAAAAATTTGAAAATTAATTTCCAATGTATAAAATGGACAAATCCAACGCAAAAATGCGGTAACAATACATCTTTACAGTGGCCTGTACATAAACCAAAATCTTAAAAACAACTTGCAGAAACACTGAAATTTTTAGGAGTAGGTGGCCATGATGGTTTACACCACCTTTTTCTAAAGATAATATTTTTTTTTCTGGTTTGGATTCCTCGTGAAAAGAAATCGTTAAGATTTGTATTAAACACAAACCGTAGTAGTACCAACCTTGGCAAACAAACCTAGAAATTGTTAGAGGCAGGTTGCCATGATAGTTGTGCCACGTTTCTATATAAATTCCGTTAAAAGATTACTCTTTAAAAATCGTTAAAATTTACATCACCTCAAAACGTATATGCAACCTATGACCAAAACCTAGAAAATTCGACGTTTCTAAAGGAACACTTGAAATTGATAGGAGAGGATTCCATGATAATATGCATCATTGTTTTGACGAAAATGTATAGATATTTTTATTTTAGATGAGCCGCTTCGAAAAAATCGAAACATTTGCACCACCGCAAAACGTAAAAACTTATGCTACGTTTGGGTTGATATGTATCAAAAAAGGGCAACCCCCACGCAAAAACGTAACAACCCCGTATACAGTCTGTGTCCCCTAGGCAAAATCTGAAAATAAAAATTCCTTAAAAGGAAAGGGGCGAGTCAAGGGGAAAATATCCATGTAAAAGGTATGGAAAGGGAAAATTAAGATGACATTTTGTGGGAGTTTTTGCAAGTGACTTTTGTGACTTTTTGCACATACTTAGGCCGGGCAGAAACATGAACGTAAAGATTTAACACAGAGTGCAATAGGGGCTTCATACCCCTTACATTTTACGATTTGTAACGGAAAAAAATGGACCAATCAAGCTAGAACATACTACACCTTATTCGGAGAAAATAATCAAACGCTATACTTACCACCACAAGATTGACCACTACAGACTCACCAGCAGAACTGGTAGAAGCAATTCCGGATTATTTTGGCATGCGACGGGGGGGGGGGGGGGGGGGGGGGGGGGAACGCTAAAGTATTTTCAGGAATTCGGACCACACGTACCAAAGTGATCAATAACATTTGTGTTTAATATTATAAAGACCTGCACCAAAATGTAAAGCTCCCACGTTCGAACATGGTCACCCAATGACTTCATTATTTTAAATTTGACTTAGGTTCACCCAAAGACTTAAATTTTTCAAAATGTTTTAAAAAATGTTCAGCAAGCCATGGCACTATTTCAATTCATATACAAACTTAGACCATTCGTTACTTCATGACATTCTTACCTGTCATTCCCCGTGTTGAATCGTAAATATCACATTTTATAAGGAAGTGTGCAATTGCAATCTATCTATAATACTAAAAAATGAGATCAATGGTCACAAGCATCTAGGTAAAGGTCAAACACGGGGGAATGCACTACTACTACTAAAAATGAGATACTCTGTCCGACTTGCGTTTTGAAGCACATTGACTATGGACGCCAATGTGTGCATACAGGTAGAAAACAAACTACCTGAGGTTATTATCAGGGTTCAGGGTTGACACAAAAAATCAAAGTCATTCTGGAGGTTCATTGGCATTAAAAATGCCGTATAAATGCCAAAAGACCGCTAACCTGCGCAAAGAACAAGTATGAGCTCAAAGGTCACACACCACACACACCACACACGCAGGACAAAAGTTGCTTTCAATTTGGAACGAATCCCAAGTAAACAAGAAAGCTGGGTGTGGGCCACAATGGTTACATCTATATTTGACTGCAGATCACTTTTTTAACCATAAAACTACTGCCTCACTGTAAATAAATTATTGAAAGTATGCTTTTCAACCATGTCTAAATATAATAGTAGAATGAGTTCGTATTTTCAGTCATGTCAATAAACAGTACTAGCATGCAGCAAAAAATTAAGAACCTATTAAAGGTGATCTGATCCAATCAGAATCCGACCATTCAGTGTCCTTAAGCCTCCCTTACAATTAAAAAAGCAATTAAATCAGTCCAACCGTTTGGTAGTGAAAGATTTTGAAACGTTTTTATGTTTCATAACATCAAAATGAAAACATTCTTTAAGATAAATGGGGAGATTTTCCAGAAGAAGGGCCCCAACCCCAATTTTTTTCTCGAACCCCGTTTTTTTTCATATTTGGAATGCTACCAATGTATTAGATCGCACCTGAAGTGAATAAGCCGAATACGCCGTCTTATGTAATAGATGTGATTTAGTAGTTTTCTGTCGTGCCGGACAGAAAGTCAAAAAAAAGCAGGTTTGTCTATAGGGAACAATACATTCAGTAGTACAAGTTCAAAACAAGGTTTGCGGTTTTCTTTTGCACCTTTTAGTTCAATAAACTTCGAAATGTTCTCGGTCGTGGGTCTACAATGCTCCAGTGAAATTTTAGAGAAATTCGTTATACCTCCTCCGGTCACGTTAAAATGGGCATTCGTTGATCCACCGCAGAGTACCCTTGCTTTACCTAAAAGAAATAATGATTTTTATCTCTGAACCCGTTGGCTCAAGTATTACAAAATAAAGCAATCATTTACTCTCTACTTTCACATACCAATTAGATGGATATTCCTCTTGACTCGCCCTTTCCTTTTTAAAGGAATTTTTATTTATTATTGATATCGCAACAGAGAGATATCGCCCACGACTTGCTGCATGCGGTGCACTCATAACGATTTTTTAAAGACCGCTGTTAACCAGCCAAAATCACGGTAAAAAATTCAAAATAAAAGATTCCTTGACAACATTATATAATTTCTAATTGTGGAAAAATATTTCGTTTTTACGTGTTAAGCAAATGGCGATGTCCCAAATTTGGGATTTCTTGCAGCACTCCCTGTTGCCGGTTACTTCCGCCCTCTATATTCATGTTTTTATTATAGTTGTTACCCGTCGTCTTTAGGCAGTACCGGCTCACGACGGTAATAAGCAGGTGTGGAAGTGTGATCGCTTTGTATTTTCTACTCTTTTGAAACATCAATTTTGGGTAATGTACGTTCAGTTTTCGATGGCTTATCTTATTCAGTACATATCATATGACGTAAAAATTGAAAAAATTTCATTAAAACTATCAGACATGTAGATTTTAGAGGATATAATGGCACAATATTCTGCAACACTGATCTTTGAAAAGTTAGGTCAAAAAACCAAAACGAAATAGAGCGGGTAGCCGTAGGCTACCCTCGACCAAAAATCTGTTTAGAGTAGTAAACATGATGGGTTTAACACCTGTATATTAGAGTTATATATTTAATATCTGTTGTGATTCCTAGTGGAAAAAACAATCTTTAAGATTGGTATCATCGCTAAACTTGACATTATACAACCTTGCAATAATGCCGGACTTTTCTAAAAAACACTTGAAATTCTTAGAGTAGGTAGCCATGATGGTTTGCCCCTCTTTTCTATAAAGATATAGTTTGTACCACGGTCTATTAAAATGTTTATATTTATATCTGTTCAGCGATTACTCATACAAATTCGTTAACATTTGCATCAAAGCAAAACGTAGCAATCAATGCACCACACGGCAAAACCTAGAATTTCGACGTTTCCTAGAAACACTGGTGAAATTGGATAGGGGGGTTTCCATGATAATTTGCAACCATTTTTTTTGACTAACATTTTTAGGTATTTGTTCACATTCTAGAAGCCAATCACGAAAAAAAATCATAAAATTTGCATCAACCGCAAAACGAACACTTGGCTACTTTGCGTTGAAACAAGGGCAAA
Source organism: Ophioderma brevispina (assembly GCA_023653785.1). NCBI lineage: Eukaryota > Metazoa > Echinodermata > Ophiuroidea > Amphilepidida > Ophiodermatidae > Ophioderma > Ophioderma brevispina. Next base: position 13,953 of record JAMKCH010024013.1, read on the forward strand.
CTCACCGCAAAACGTAACATTCCTAATACAGCGTTTATATAGGTGAAAATCTGAACAAAACTTTTCTAGAAACGCTTGGAATGGTTCGAACAGGCAGCCATGATAGTTTGTACCCCGTTTCTATATATTAAATCTTTAAATATTTATTTATTTCTGGTTTATTGATTACTAATTAAAAAATCGTAAGATGTTGCATTAACGCAAAACGTAGCATTATATATTGTAACATAGGTAAAAACCTAGAAAATTTGACTTTTCTATAACAAACTTGTACAATTTATAGGGGAGGTAATGCATGATAATTTGCACCATGTTTTTGACAAAAATTTATAGGTATTTTTTTTTCATTTTAGATAGCTTGCATCGAAAAAATCGATAAAATTTGCATTGCCGCAAAACGTAACAACTTGCTACGTTTTGCGTTGAGATCTGGAAAAAAGGGACACTCAACGCAAAACGTAACCATCCATATACAGCGTTTATATAGACGAAAATCTGAGAAATAAACTTTTTCTAGAACGCTTGAAATGGTTAAGCAGGCAGGCACATATAATAGTTGTACCACCAGTTTCTATTAAATTTAAATATTGTTCTATTTTATGATTCACATAAAAAACATTAAGATTGCATTAACGCAAACGTATCATCCAATTTCAACCATAGGGAAAAAACCTAGAAAATATTGTCGACTTTCTAGAAACACTTGAAATGATTGGGGAGGTGTGCATGATCTGTTGCCACCATGTTTTGACGAACATTTATAGTGCATTTTTCATTTTAGATAGCCCTGCATCGAAAAATTCAATAAAATTTGCATCACCGCAAAACGTAACCACTTACAAAGCTTTTATATAGGCGAAAATCGAAAAAATTTCCATTTATTAAACGGTTTTGAAGGTTGAGCAGGCAGCCATGATAGTTTGTAACCACGTTTTGTATTAATTTATTTCGGTGTAGTGATTACTCGTTAAAAAAATCTTAAGATTTGCATTAACGCAAAACGTAGGAAAACAGGGTAAAAACGTATGGTAACAAATATATGCAACATAGTGTAAACCTAGAAAATTCGACGTTTCTAAAAAACTGAAATTGATAGGGAGGTGTGCATGATAAATTTTGCAACCATGGGTTTTGACGAAAACTTATATAGATAGTTTTCATTATAGAGAGCCTGTATATAGGTACAAATCTGAAGAATGAAGACTTTCTCCTAGAACACTTGAAACTGTTTTGCAAACCAGTGTTTCTTGAAGAGTTTAACATTTTTAATTTCGTTTTAGTGAGTCACTGGTAAAGAATCGTTAAAAATTGCATCAAACGATTTTTAACAATCCCGGCAATGCTCATCAGCCCTTGAAACACACAGAGTCGAAAACACCGAAAACAAAAAAAAAATAAACCATCCAAAAGGCATCCGATACAATGCAGTGTCCACTTTTGTTAAATGCATTAGTTTGACCATTTTGATACAAAGTATATAGCTTTATCGGGATCCAGGCAATGCTGATCACCATTGAAACACAAAGGACGAGAACACCGGGACAATTTCCAGAGCGTAACAGGAACCATCCACAAGTCCACTTTTTTAAACATCCACATATTGACAATATGGACAGAAAAGGCTATTGGGGTTTAGGCAATGCTGACAACCATCATACACAAAGGAGTTCGAAACCCCGAGAACCCAGCACAAAAACCATCTTTGAATCAGTGTCCACCTTTGTTTCATAAAAAATGACTCATTTGGACAGAAATGTCCGAATTGGGTTCCATGAAATCTCAAACAACCATTAATACACAAAGGAGCCGAAAACAACTGGAACCCCCAGACACCAGCTGAGAATTATAAGGCCACCTTTTCTTTAAAAATCAATATTTTGACAATATGGCCAGAAAATGTTGATTTGGGTTCCATACAAAGCTCAACAACCATTGTAACACCAACACGGAGCCAAAAACCCGGGAACATCCTACACCATCTTTCGTAACCATCCAAAGTGTCCACGTTTGTTCAATATCAATATTTTAACCATATAACCATATATCAGCTAGAATATATCTCTAGAAATATGGATCCTAGCAGGCCATGCCATCACCATTGAACACAAAGGAGCCGCAAAACAAACGGGAAGCGCATTAAGAAACCATTTGGGAATATCTAAAGTGCCCACTTCGGCTTAAAACTTATATTTTGACTTATTTTTGGAACCAAAATAAGTAAATCGGGATCAAGGCAATGGTCATCATCCATTGAAACACAAAGGGAGCCCGAACACACCGCACCATACCGAAACCACCCGGCACCCATCCAAAGTGCCCATTTTTGTTATTTGAAAAATCATTATTTTGACCATTTGAACCAAAATAGCCGATGGTTCCAGGCAATGCTCAACATCCATTTATACACGAAGGATTCCAAGAATCAGGGAACCATCGCAGAAAACCCCCTGGAACCAACAAAGTGTCCACTTTTGTTTTAAAATCTTAGTTTTTGACACTTTGAACCAAAATAGTTAATTTTTGGTCTTAGAGAAATTGTTCACGCTTTTGCGTTGAAGTTCCCCCTTTTTGAGGAGTTAACGCAAAACGTAACACATTGCTAACACTTGCGTTTGTTGCTACACTTGCGGTGCTACACCCTTCCTATGTATTAGTTAGGTCATCTGGACAATTCCTGACCTGGAGAGCATAGCATTATTTCTCAGTGAATGTGTCTTCCATGGAGAAATTTTAAGCGGTATGCTCTCGTGAAGTTTGGGCTGATCCAGGAGGGGGTGATCAGTCATAATACAGTGTCAAAAATGACCTACAACGTATGGTTACGGAGATATAAGACGAAAATCGTCAAATGTAAAAGGACATCCAACCAAAGTTCAATCTTTAATACTGCATTAATTTCTGTGAAAATGGTCTCAAATTGCGTTAAACTTTCCACAAGTTTGCAACAAAGTAGTTTGGCACTCTCTTTTGTATTTGGTTATGAAGGATAAATGCCATTGACCTCTGCTATTAATCACGGATTTTTAGAAATAGTAGACAGTGCTAATTTTGTTTTCAGAAATATGATGAACATTTGAGCCCAGGTTAACACCAAATCGGAGCAATTATATTTTAAAGATATAAACCTTTGATTATATTATTGGCAAATGAATTTTCCAATGGTTGTTTTGTATTTACCAACTGTCCCAATATTACCTCAATCAGGGGCGGATTTTGGTTGGTGACGCACCGGTGGAACCCCGCCCCCCCCCATTTTTGCAGAACACATAGCGTGCGCCCCAAGGGCGCCGGGCGCCCTACCTCCGAACTTCGTGATCGTCCTGTAGAACTCGAAGACGACACGGCACAGGGCGCCCTGCCCCGCTTTTTATGAATTACAACCGCGACTGAAAAAGGGTCTACCCGATGATGCGCCGCAAACCTGATAATCTGCCCCAACACACCCCACCCCTTCTTTGAGAATGTCGGATCCGCCCGTCATTTATTCTTTCTTTTTTTTCAAAATAGCTTTTGCCGTCAAAGAGAAAAAACGAAGACTCTTTTTTTCACTTGATACTGGTGCTCTCAAAAACAGAACCCTCAAACGCCTTCTGTTTCACGAAGACGAAAAAGTAACAACCCTTACCAATTAATTACACATATGAAAAGTGCATTTCGTTAGGTTTCGTGACCCCAAAAAAATCTTTCCAAAAGGACCTATACTGACCGAGTTATGGCGATTTGCAAATATTTTATATCACACTTTTTTTCATTTTTTCCACGGATTGTAACTGTTTTAGTTGAGCAAACTGCCCGGAGATTCATACCCACAGTCTTTAGGACAGAATACATACCAGGCCTTAACAAGCAATGTGCTAAAGAATACCAAGAGTGATGCCACTATGTTTAAGCTGATCCTTTCTCCGCTACACACTGCTAAAGGAGCGGAAGTGTCGAGAGGATTGCCCAGGAAAATATCAATCCTGCTCACTTTAATTGAATTCACCAATATGACACATAACGTAAGAAGCAGGTCTAACCATCCGAAAGCTTCGAGGGGATCCAACAGAATCTCCACACAGCCAAATGTTACACCCAAACAAGCACCCACCAACTGCTTTTTAAATGTAATTGCAGCAGAAGCCCAAGAAGATCAAACTAGAATGTAAGGGGTATGGCGGCCGCCCTGGTGTCACTCATCCCCTCAACATGGACGAACTGAAACCGGTTGCTAACTACAACCAGTAAAAGCAGTAAGCCTTGACAACATCCCAGTGAGCAGTTTGAAAAATTTCGGCCCATAGCAAAGGAGTGGCTTCTTGGCTCTACAATTGCTGCCTTATATCCCCACAGTTTCACAATATCTGTAGGAAATCACATGTTATGGCACTCCAAAGCCTGGAAAGATCCAGCTAACGTCTCCTCTCCTCGGTTTCGAGAAGGTTTGGTAATCGCGAGTCGTGTTCGTCAATCTATCTGCAGCTTATGACACTGTTAATCACAGCTGCTAACTCAGAAGATTCTGGAACTCACCCAGGACTCCCTTGACTGAGCTCATCAAAGGATTTCTTGCAAACATATGTTCTTTGTTCGCGCTAGGAGCGAGAAGAGCCGATGGCGTAGGCTCAAGAATGGACTGCCCCAAGGACGGCTCGAACAATCTCCTGTTCGACATCATACCACGACCAATCTAGGAGTGCAGGAACCTTCTGTTTTATCTATGCAGACGAACTTGGATTAGCGCACAAGATGCAGACTTCACAGTTTGTTGAAGAGAGACTCTGCAAAGCTTTGGATGAACTCGATACTCCTTTTTATGAGGACAACCACCTATGTGCAAATTCACCCTATGACACCTGTGTGTGCTTTCCATCTACGCAACCGTGAAGCCAAACGCAGTTTAAGTACCTGGTCTGGAACTCCCGTGGAGCACTGTGATATCCTGTCTACCTTGGACTTACCTTGGACTGCACTGCTCTTATAGACCACATCAAGACCTCAAAAAGACGAAGAGTACAGTATGTTCACGCAAACACATCTTCAACAACACTCACTGGCACAAATGGGATGCTCGCCCACATACCTTAAGACCGACGGCACTTGCCATGTACTACATGTGGCCGAGTAATGCTTTGCCCTGTATAGAAAGACCACCCGTCCAAAAAAGCTTGATGTCCAGCATTAAATCCTCCATGCGGCTTATACAGGCTGTCTCGCCAACTTCACGGACAAGTTAGATATTTCCTATTCCTCCACCAGGCATCCGTCCGTAGTGAGCGAGCATGCAAGATCGTATGGCTGCAAGTATCTAATGTGAATCACCCTATGTGCGGACAAAGACCAGCTCTAAAGCTGCTAAACCGCCTTAAATCCAGAGAGAGTTTCTTAGCGAAGTCCAACACCTTGAAACAGTCTCTAAGAAGTGAGAGAGTCGCCTTGGGAAAAATTGAACCTGGTGAGCATCTTCCCACTGAGCAGACTCCTCATGGGCTAAAATGGCGATGTCTCAACATATTAAGAACCGGAACCGGACTACTAAGGTTCCCCCTTGCAGAAGTGGGGCGACCTGGAGCAGATAGGACACTACCCGTGATTGTGTAACCACCACAGACATGAAACATCTCTGGTCTGCCCCATGTTTTGGAGCAACAATGCACAGACAATGACCTTGGCAGAATCATGAACGCAGACAGACATTGTCCCACCCTGGCTGACATATTTGAGAACCACTGTGTTTGGATACCGATAAGAATAAGAACTATTTTAGTTGTCTTTAGATAATACACATTCTACGAGGCACGTTCTTTTGTTTATGGTTTCTTTGTTCCTTGCGACAAAGGTCAGTTTTTATATTTAAAAGGATGTTTCAACAAGGCAAACTCGTATTTACGCGATGCGTATGTCCCCGCCGAATGTCGCGATCACTAAGAATGAAAAGGTAAACTCCAACCGACCACACTCCCTATCCTGGCCGACACTTCCCTTAAAAACCTGGAACCACTAGACTGCACCCCACCTCTAGGTAAACATGCAATGTCTTTCATCCACCAAAATAAGTTTTCCCCATTTTTTGGTCCTAAATTATCCATAACTCACAAATACAAATCGTCAATGTCACTTCATCCAATCACCCAAAAATAACTCTAAAACATAAATCTCGATGAACTCCGTCATAACTCAACAAAAATAACTCTAAAGATCAAGGTCCAATGTCAGCACCCATCAATATGGCCAAATGTTGACCTTTGTGAAATATTGTTTTTGGACATTTCCCCACCCCCTGTCAGACCCAGGGGAGGACCCTGGGGTGAATTACATGTAAGTGGGAATTGTGCCCTTCTACAATATATCCAATTTGACTACTCTAGCTCATCTAGAAACAAGGATTTTTTGTGCAATATTGATGTTTTTTTATATTTCCCTAACCCTGACAGACCCAGGGGAGGACCCCAGGAAAATGAATTTCATTGTAGTATAGGCTTGTGTCCTCCTATAATATACCCGAGTTTGAGTTTGACTACTCTAGCTCATCTAGAACAAAAGATATGGCCAAATGTTTCCAGTTTAACATTTTTCTCACGGACATTCCAGGGTTAACCTTTTTTCTCATAGCCATACGGACATACGGACACACAGACGGATGGACGGAGCTCATTTTATAGTCCCCTTCCGAACTTGACTGCGCTACTTCATACAACATGAACCTTTAAGGTCTTGTTTATCACACAATTACACTCTAAGAACAAACTGCGACTTAAACAGGTCCAACCCTTTCTGTTGAGTAAAATCTTAGTCAAAGTTGAGTAAACTTTACACAAAGCTGAGTATATTTTACCCAACAATGACTAAGGTTTACCCAACAATGACTAAGGTTTACTCAACTTTGACTAAGATTACAAATAAGCGTTGTGTCCTTTTTACTCAAAATTGAGTAATTTTTTTGACAGTGTAATGGAGAACCTTAAAAATCAGAGAACACCTAACGGTTCCTAACAGAACCATAAAAATGCTATGCACAGTTAAGTCGAACTGCTTGTTCAATGAAGAACCTTATTGGGTTCTATATAGAAGACCAGTTTTTTATTTTTAATATGACCAATTATTTATGTTCTCCTATTATGAGCCGAATTTTATGGAAAAAAATCCTTCGGGAAAGCGTTTTTTCGGCAGGAGAATTTGTGCCCAACATAAAAATGGGTTTTGAATACCATTTTGAATCCGATTTTCATTTTGTAGTGCTGTTGATGTACCCCATCAATGACCGGAGTTTGGGTAAAAATATTCAACGGTAAAGTGGTTTTCAGAGAGGGGATCCACCTGAGCCCCCTTTACACCGACAGGAGTGGCACACGACCTTATAAAACTGATTGTTAAACAAAAAAAACCCCTAAATTATCGCCAATGACATGTGTTTTGACAAGATATAGCATAAATGAAGCGATCTTGATTGTCAATAGTAGAGTAATTGATTGATGATCCGTTTTGTTTTCATTGTACAGATCTCCTTGCTTAGAGATACGGGAATAGTTTGCTACCAAGTGAAATCCGTGGAAAGAAAACAGATGCATCATCCGCTGTGTATAGATATTTTGCACACAAAATAGAGCGAAACCTGGTTTCTCGGCAATCATTTTTTCTCCACCGAAAACTGTTGTTCTATTTAAATCGAGAAACCTGGTGGTTTTTTTTTTTTTCAAATTCGAAAAGCCACGGTTTTTTTTAAACATAAAAAGCAGGCTTTTTCAGAAACTGGCCTATAAATTCACAAATAAATGTGAAATTTCTTTTTTAATCAAGAAACCAGATTTTTTAATCGAAAAGACATTTTTTTTTAAAAAAGAGCCGATTTTTCGAGCTAAAACGTGGCTTTTCCAAATAAAACCCTGTTTCTTTCTCCATTCGCAATTTTTCCCTTTGAAAACCAGGTTTTTCTGCATTTGATAATTCCCAAGTCTTCGAAATCCTGGTTGCTCGACGATCGAAAACAATGTGGTGCAGTGGATCACGCGTTTCGCATCATGAGCTAAGGTTGTGGGTTCGAGCCCCGCTGTCGCCAATGTGTTGTGCACTTGGGCCAGGCCCTTTACCCCTCGCTTGCTCTTCTCTCCACCCAGGATTAAATGGGTACCGGCATATGCTGGAATGCAAAACGACTCGCTGTGCGGGAGGAAGTGGCGAACCCCCCACAGCAACTTATATGAGGGATCTGGCCCAAACGCCAATGACAGCGATATGGGCCTCCGCCTGCGGGCGCACCATTTGCATGTTTTTTTCGATCGAAAAATCGCAACCTTGGGGGTTCCCAAATATTAGCTGGGACACTTACCCTCTAATTATGCCATGTGAGGAAAATGTTGATTGTTTAAAAAGTAAACATTATATTTGTTTTGTTTCGTCTGATTCCCTAAACCTTTTCAAACCCCTTCCCTCCCTCCCCCCATCAATGTTGGGATATGTCTATCTCTATCTAACTGCCGAGCGAGATGTGCTGTTCACCATGGTAGCGCCAAATGGTCCCGCTTGTCATTAAATTTGGATGTCAGATGGATCCTGCTGGATGTCTCGAGCAATCACATCAATGTAGTTACAGGGCGACGACCCCTGTTTTTGGTAGTTAACTTCCAACATGTGACGTCTGGAGACTACTTGTCAATCGCACGATGACAGCGTCCGGCAAATCGTGCACGGGGTTTGGCAACAGAAGAGGAAATGGGAGGGATATCTCCATATATCTGTCCTTTGGTCATGTAATCACGCCAGGATATGTTTTGTACTCGCAATAAGAAGCTTGGTGTTAGGTGCCATCCAGTCTTCCTGCACTCTTTCGTCATGGACCATGTCTCAGATCCATATAACAGGATACTCTCTACACAGGCCTAAAGATTTGCGGCTTGGTTGATTGGAGATACAGATTGCCATAAGTGGTGTAGTTTTATTGCAGGCATTCCAAGCTTGTTCCTTTGCGTAAGAAGTCCGTTTTTGCTGTCAGCGACATATGACCCTAGATATTTGAAGTTCCTTGACCTCCTTTGAGTTGGCTACCATCTCTGTGCGATAGGTTGAGTCATCTTCCTCATTGACAGTCATATATTAGTCTTCTTTGCATTAAGATGGTCGACGCGGACCTTTGTCTGCAGCATTCTCAAGTCTGTTAGTAGATCTTCACCACATTCAATCAGCTGTTTCGAGCAGATCATCTGCGTAGTCAAGTTCTGTGAGACCGACTTTGGGACGTCTAGAACGCTTGGGTTTGATGGTGGATCCCCCTTTGGCGTTTCATTCGTGGGAGATGTAGAACCTCGAAAGAGCGTGCCTCTGTTTGACGCACCATTGATCCGGGAGCAGTGAGTTCAATGTCCCATGTGACAGAGATTGCCATGGTATTTTAAACTTGGTTTTTCGAATGAGAAACTAAGTTTCTCGAGTGGAAAATATTTTTTTTTCAGTCGAAACCTGATAAAACCATGTTTTCTCTCTTTTATTTGTGGCAAAATACCTGCCACATCTCTGCATGTTCTAGTCTCAATCGATGACCTGTCATGATAACCAAAGTTCGTGTCCACACGGAGGCTGAACTCGGAATTCAAACTCTGGGAGTGCCGATCGGGGTTTTTGACCGTGTGAACGCCTTCTGGATTTTTAAACATCGCCCTGGCTGGTATGGTGACCTGTGGAAGTTTGCGTAGGGAGAGACGCCGTTTGCCGAGAGGAATCAGGCGGATCCAGGATTTGATAAACGTCAAGGCTGAAACTTTTCCAAAATGGGCTGATTTTGCAAGATTTTGCAGAATTACCCGGGAGGCGCGCGGCCCCCTCCGCCCCCCCCTTAACCGCGCCTGGACATGGGTCAGAGTAAATCGCAGATGACCTTCAAATTTATATTGCTGCCAAGGAAACATAGGGAGATTGTGGTCAAATCAAAAACGGTTGACCTCAAAGACAAACGTAAAGACTCTAGCAAGTCTAAGGACATGTATCATATCGTAAATGAACTCTTGAACAAAAATGCAACTTGAGCTGACACTGAATGTCCTTCTCATCTTGTCTTTGCCATCACCGAAGGATAGCCTCATCTCCCGTCCACTTGTTGAACAACTTGCAACGCCTGAAATGGCTCACGTAACTACACTGTTGCTCATAAAGTTGGATTTTTTTTCAGACCCAATCTCAAAACAACCGTATTTCTAATTTGAACGCCTCATTAATCATATTATATTTGTAAATACTGCTATACATGGTCATGCTACCCGTTCATCTCATATGTTCCGACCTGTTGCTTTAATTATGACTTAGCAATGAATACTATCCGTACACAAGGTCCCTTACTCTAAAATTCCATTCCTGTCAATATCAAACTATCTTCTTTCTTCATGCAATAATTTTCAAACGTAATTATAAGAACATTTTTAATATCTTTATAAATCAATAATTTCATAATGTACTGCTATTTTGTTATATCTGTTGTTTGCCATTGCCAACATCCTAATTATGTCTGTCTGCACCTGTCTTGTCGGTCCGTGTCATTCACTTATTGTCCTTTGTCTTCTGTTTGTTTTGCGTCCTTTATCAACCCTGTCGTGAGTATCCAACCGTGCCTGATAAATTTTGGTCTTCATCATTTTTTTTAAATTCATTTTATTCATGTGCAAAATTGCCTTTTGAAATGTGGGCTTGGAACGGTTTGTCTAAACTGGCAGGGGCCTCATTATATTTCACTCCTTCATTTTATGTAATCTTAAATTAGTAACTGATATTATCAGGGCGTGCTGCACTTTTAACGAGCTTGGCTCTTTAGCACAGGCGTCCTACCATCTGAAATGATTGTTTTTTTCCTTTGTAAATAATGATTTGATGGTGAATAAATGACTGAAAATATTAGAGAGGGTGAATGAATTACATAATGAGTCCCCACTACCCAGGTGAAGTGAATCCATGCATAATTTTGCAATACGCCAAATAAATGACTTTTGTTGGGAGCTATAACATGTCAAGACGGGTCTGTTTGTCTGTGTCCTGCTTCAAGCCGTTGTGCAATGAGCCATTTTCAGAGTTGGTTGTTACCTTTACAACAAAAACTGGCACAGAGGTTCCCTTGTCCACCGAAAAGATGCAAGAGTTGGTCTGTAATAATCCTCAGCCATCATCGAGAGGTGAGTTATTTGAGTGCCACGAAAATCTTCAGGACGACCGACGATTGACTAACCCAGACGAGTTGATCGCCGACTGCTTAAATGTCGGAAAATGTCAACGGCTTTCTTCTTCGTTTGTGGAGAAGACACTATGGAATCCGACTTTTTCCCTCAACTGTAGATCGGAGATTGCTTCAAATGCTTACCGAGCAAGACGAATGACCCCAAATGTCCACACCCAACTGTTCACCTCGATTTTGATCGACTTCGCTGGCTAGAGAGCACAAAATAACATCTCAGACACTGTCGAAATGTTGTGTTTATTGGCGATAGCCGCTACAATCCTTGACCATCAAGATGGAAGACAAAAGGGTTCGGTCCAATTACCGTGGAGAACACCGAGATTACTGTATTCAGGAATCGACTCCAGGTGGTGGCGGCTCATTGATGTTATGGGCTGGTATTCATTCCTTCTGTTACCTGGACATTCTGGAAAGCCACTGTCTACCACATGCAAGAAGGGTTTATTGTAAACAATTTTTTGGCTGCAAGACGACAATGTTACTCCGCACACGGCCGCGTAGTGAGACGCTTTCTTGAGCAGGGGTGGAGCGTACCATGGCCCTGCTTTCTTCCCTGATTTGAACCCTCTCGAGCATGCTGGGATGCCTTAGGCTGATCCATCAATTACAGGGACAATCCCTCAAGCACTCAGGAGTAAGTCAGCCTCTGACCGATGAGTGGGACAACCGGCCCATATACATCATAATCAACCTTGTGGACAGTATGCCGGACGTCCTTGACGTACTGATTCATGCCAGGGGTGGCCCATATTCCCGAATGTTAGTGACGGATTGATATTTAAAACAGTAACTATTGAACTTTCGATGCATGAAATAGACCCCAAACTATGTGTTTTCTGTAATATGAACTGATGTAAAAACTTGTAACAACATCTTACAATCTCTGTTCAAATACCCCGCCCCTTTTTCTTCCGCTAAGGACACAGTTCATGGTGATATGGTCGGAAGAGACTGACCATTCAAGTAGTGTGGTGATATTCACCCTAAATATCATAACTCACTCGCACTGTAAGAACATTCATAAAAAGTTGTAAAAATATTTTACTATTCCAACTTTATGAGCACCAGTTTAGTCCCATGACTCTTCCATAAAATTCTCTCAACTCAGCAGCTCTTGTATAGCACAAGAGTTTACATTCTTCACTCTTTTTATACATCTCATTGCTTCTCATGTCTTAGAAATAGCCTCTTTTTCTCTGTCACTGAATAATAATAATAATAATAATAATAATAATGAAAAATTATAAAGCGCACATATTCCGCCAAAGAAAGGCCCTCAAGGCGCAATGACAATATATCTGTAACAAATTTAACATCCAAACCATATTAAAATATATACATCAGAAACAATTTTAAAATTACACAACTTGAAAATATGTGAAAATGCTGCTTAAATAGACACACATAATATAATACATCATAACAACCTAAATACAATCAGAAAATATAACATTAAATTTTTTAAAAGCTTCATTAAAATGATATGTTTTAAAGAGGGCAACTGGCACATTTTCAAAATCATGAAATTTCTTCAATTTGCTCTCAAATGATAGCTAGGCCATTGGAAGAACCGGAGATATATTTTTAACACATAAAATAACAATCCCAAAACAGATAGGGATCATTGATATGAGATACAGACATCCAGGTATTTGTATGCCAACTTTTAAGTTTTTCCATAACTTTAAATCAACTTCAGAATGTGTATCTTACATGAATATTTTGACTCGTACTCACTGATATTAAAACACCACAAAGCTTATAGACCGGTCAACAGTGTGCATAGCGTGTTAAACATGCATAAGGTCGTGCCTGTTATTTGTTTAAACGCCATTTCTGCGTCGTCAGCTGAATTAAGCGTCGCCGGCGACGTGTGAAATACAAAATCGTGCTGTTGACCCATTAAGGAAGCTGATTGGTTCTTAATCATTTCGGGTTGAGGGCTTTTGTATATAAAAGCTTTACAACCATGCAAAAATATCGATTTTGAAAATCTTGAGGGCGCCCATATGTTCAACTGTTGCCCAATTGTCTCTTAAGATTTTTCTTAAATTGCATTAGAGTATTGCGATTTGATGTGAAGTGGAAGCACCAAGCCGGTGCAAACCCCATTAAGGATTAAAAAAAAAACGCATCAAGTTATATCTAATCCTGTTGTTCACGGTGCAATTCGCGTAAAAATAGGGAGTAACTAGTGCATCCCCACCCGCGATGCGCGCGGGAGCCCCACGCTAGGCCAAGTTACACCACATAAGACCCTGGATGACATTTGACCACCAATGACCCCTCGAAACGTGATCACAAAACTCGTACGTCGGAGCTATACCACCATTACCAAAATTATTCCGTATGTTAAAGGACGGAGAAACGCATAGCCGTGACAAAACAAAAACACAAACAAACCCACAAAGTTGTTTTTTTAGTAATATAGATGTGACGTGAATTTTCTAGACAGGTTAATAACCCGAGCCGCTGCAGCTGATAATCTCTTCCCTTGCCAAATATTGCAAAAAATAGAGATTATCAGCTCGTATAATACGGTCGTATTTAAACCGTTCTTTCCTTGCCAAATATTGCGTTTTGCGACGTTCTTGCTTCATGCTTCAAACCTAATCTTTCTACCTAAAAACGACGTAGTAAAAATGCAAGAGTCAGGAAAATGATTTTGTATCAGAGACGGAAGGAAGTTGAACAGTCACATGAGGAATTTATGCGGAAGAGGAGGATCTGAATTTGAGGAATTAGTCGTGTTAGGTAGAAAGTGAGGTTTGAAGCAGGGAGCAGAAAACGTCGCAAAACGCAATATTTGGCCAAAGGAAGAGATTATACGACGTATAACGAGCTGATAATATCTGCCGTTGCCCAAAATATTGCATTTGGCGACGTTATGCTTCCTGCTTCAAACCTAACTTTCTTACTAAAACGACGTAAAATAGCAAGAGCAAGAAAATGATTTTGTATCACAGGCGAAATGAGATGGAACAGTCCACATGAGGCATTTATGCGGAAAGAGGATTGAATTTGAGGAATTACGTCGTTTTTACGGTAGAAAGTTGAGGTTTGAAGCAGGAAGCAGAACGTCGCAAAACGCAATATTGGCCAAAGGAAAGGAGTATTATACGACGTATTATACGAACGCTGATAATCTTTTTACTTGCCAACATTGCATTTTGCGACGTTCTGCTTCCTGCTTCAAACCTAAACTTTCTACTAAAAACGACGTTCAACGTAATAAAATAGCAAGAGCACGAAAAATGATTTTGTATCAAGGCGAAATGAGATGGGAACACAGTCACATGAGGAATTTATGCGGAAGAGAGGATCGAATTTGAGGATCCACGCGTTTTTAGGTAGAAAGTGAGGTTTGAAGAAGGAAGCAAGAGAACGTCGCCCAAAAACGCAATATTTGGCAAGGAAAGGGCGTATATAGACGTATTATACGAGCTGATAATCTCTTCCTGGCAAAATATGGCATTTTGCGACGTTCTGCTTCCTGTTTCAACACCTAAATTTCTACCTAAAAACGACGTCGTTCGCGTTAAATAGCATAGAGCAAGAAAATGATTTTGTTATCACAGGCGAAATGAGATGAACAGTCACATGAGGATTTATGCTTGAAGGAGGATCTGAATTTGAGGAATTAAAACGTTCCAGTTTTAGGTAGAAAGTTGAAGGTTTGAAGCAGGGAAGGCAGAACGTGGCAAAAACACAATCTTTGGCAAAGGAAAAGACGATTATACGACGTACATTTCTGTTCCTCTTTTTGCTTTTTCCAGATAATCCTCACCTCTCTTCCTATTCTGCTCTTGCACGTTCAATTCCACTACTCTGCGATGAAAATAAGCTCTCTCTCTGAGTGCATATGGCAAACTTAGCGTAAGGTTTGTCAAAACTACCTGGAGAGGTTTCCCCATAAAGGTAAAGGTGAGGACCGTATACACATGGAACGGAGTGCCCATCTCTTCCTTTCGAAGCGATTGGGCCAGACTCCACCGGACCTGTATACACAAGGAACGGAGTGCCCATCTCTCTTCGAAGCGATTGGGCCAGAATCCACCATATAATGTGCTGTAGGGTGGTCGCTAAACCTCCCTTACAGCGAGTTGTTACCTTACGAATTGAATAATGCGGTGTCAATATTACAGCGTCAGTGTGGGATCCTGAGTGTCCTACCACCATCTGCTATTGTGTTCTCCATGAGTGCTGTATGCATGCATCATTTTGTTCAGAACTGTACCCAAATGGCCTCGCCGACAGGTCACGGTTATCCGTGAATGTTGCCTATGGTTAGCTAGGCACTCTATCATGGGGGACACTAGTTTCTGTACAGGTACCCATTTATACACCTGGGGGCTGGGGAGTAATTGAGGTAAAACGCCGTACTCAAGGGCGAAACACATTGGCTACAAGGCGGGGCTAGAACTCACAACATTTGGCGTGCGAGTGGGCGCTTTATTCCACTGCGACCACATTTGGAGCCCGGCATTCTGATTATAAGGCAGGTGATTCTAGCTCAGCTTGACACCCAGCCTCGCTGGTCAGTGGCATCGTTCTCTTGACTCCTGTCTCTGTTCAGCAATTCAATTGACACGCTTGGATACAGCTCCCTTTTCACACCGACGCAATACGACCTTTAGAAAACCGGGCTTATGCTTATGCTAGATGCGGTGATGCTGTGAGCGCGCCCAAGCCCAACTGCTGTTTAGGATGTGACCGATATCGATCGATGTGGACTTTGAATTCACGCGGTCACATTTCTGAACACAGCTGGGAGGCAGGGCCGTACGCACACAGCATCTGAATAAGCAGTAGCCCGGTTTTTCTAAAGTCGTAGTATCTCTTCAGCCAACATTCTATCTCGGATTTACACTGGACTGTCGCAAGGCGCATACGATGTTTTATTTCTATCGTATATCGTTCTACTGTATTTCAGCCAAGTTGAAGCCATGAGCAACAAAAAACCACTGGATTCACTCGGAGCTCATAATGGTAATCCCATGATATCATTTTCATTAGGCTGGCTCCCAAGAATTCTGACATACAGACTGTTCCAATAAAAACTATACATCAAACTAAATTATCAAAATTAAACTGTGCATTTTTGGCATCTGTTGACTTTTTGTTAGACAGAATATCCTAAGCTAAATCCTCACCTTTATTCCATCTATTTATTTGAAGGGACCCTAACGGAGATATTGTCAATTGAACACAAGATAAAATACCTCTGGGCCCGTTTCACCTGAAGGTTCAGAAACTAAAGGTATAAGGCGTGAAGCATCATTGTGGGATTTAAACCTTTTCAAACAAAAGAATATTTTACAGATCAGAGTGAATTATTATCAGTTGACTAATCAATATATTATTTGTCAGTGAAAGCAACCAGAAATTATCATTTGTGGTGAAATGATGGAGTCAATCTCAGGGGTACAATATTCAATGAATTCTTGTGAAAGTTGAGGAATTTTGAAACTGCTGAAACTAATGTAAGTCTACAAGTCTTTTGAGGGACAATGTGTGGAAAACGGCTCTAATGTGGAGGGAACAATTTACCCTTCCCCTATTCCCACTGCCCCCAAATGCCAGGTAGGAAAATGATGAGAAAGCAGTGTTCAACAAAGAGCAATAAAAGGGAAAGGATGGTTGGTTCAAAGGCTCAGTTTACTTTCACAAGGGTGTTTTATGGTTCTAGCTACCTGCTGCTGAAACCTGCCGTAAAGCTGAGACAACAAGACTGTTTTTTTGGCATTGAATTTCCAATGCTACATTTTTATTAGCAATTGCGACATTAGAAAAGTTATAAATTATGTTATATCACAAGAAGCGGCACTTTATACCTACTTTTTATTTTAATTTTCAATAAGAATGTCTTGAAGGTGATTTTCAATGGCAACTTTGTTGATATCAAGATAGCCGAAACTTGCCCACCAGGTTTTTCACTGTCTCAATAATTCGCCATAACTCTGAACCAACCCCAAATACACCAACTAAATCTCATGAAAGCTGGAACACTCCTAAACGATCAGTAAAAATCCAGTTGTTATATGACCTTACATTTTTGGCCAAAAATTAATCTCGGATTGTATAGTTTTTTTGTTTGGACAGTCTGTACTTTCACACAACTTTCCAGTCAACACACAAACCCTCTTCTTCCAATATTATCTACCACCTTTGCTTTTTTTTACTCAACCTCATTCTCATACCAACGGAAGCAATCACCCAACCTTTCCCTTGCCACCAAATTAGCGACCTAGCTTGGCAACACACATGCACATACGGTTATATCCAATTTTACTCATGCCTGCCTGCAAGCCACTGCACAATGGTCCGGGGTCGGGGGCGGATTGCCGCGTTGTTTGTTCAACTCCATCTGCTGCACACCTCGTCTGTGGCAATAACTAATATCCTAGGGCTGGTCCTATATACTTCTTATGTGTTGGTCCATGAAAAATGTAATTTTGGGGTTTGTTTTTTTTCCTGGTGCTTCCTCTTCTACCAGTCACTCAACCTGTTAGAGCGTTGAGAAAACCGGTCTCCCTCCTTACTCTCAGCAACATTGTCAGTCACCCTTCCATGGCAACCTTACGTGTCAACCATCATTTCTTCTTTCACTACATCACCCGACTCTTCATCTGATACCGTGCCATCTGCCGTTCTATACTCGCTCTTCAACTTTCTACACATCCTCTCCTTCAAGCCATTAGAGGCTCCCCTTTGAAACTCCACCCCCGATCCCCCTTTGCCGAACAAGCTGTTTCGCTTTTTCTGTTCCCCCTCCTTTCTGGGCATTTCTTTGTCTTTTTCCTTCTCATAACACATCTTCTTAAATCCCTTGTTCGGAGAATCACTCTGGCGTGAATCAACCAATCTCTTCCTTGCCAAAAACCACTTGTTACCCTTCCGTATTTTCTCTTCTCTCTCCCTCGCTACTATGTTCATTCACTTTGATTTTAAGTCATAATTGTTTTCTTCCTCTTCCGTCAATTCTTAGCGCAATTCGCTTTTCCATATCTCGGTTCTTCCCCTCACCCGTGCCTTTCCAGCTCTTCTGCAGCCGTCGGTTATCTCATCCTACCCTCTACCCTTTCCCAGTCTCGCTCACGTTTTCCCTCTCACTCCTGCCACTATATCTCGTTTTGTGTCCCTCACGTTGCAATTCGGCACCTCTCCTCTCCTCGTTCCTTTCCTCCCTCCTCCCGCCACAACCCCTTCTTCTTTCTCTCCGAAAGTCGTAGCGGTTTTGTCATAACCTGTTGGCCGATTCGTACATCTGTATCAACCTATCTCTCTAAACTCTGCTTCGTCGCCAAATTTTTCCTGACTTTCACATAGGGTATTATTATTTATATCAAGTGGGGCAACATAACTCACTTCGACTAAGACTATTGGTTCGTTCCTTGACAACGATCGAATTTTGTGGCCCACAGTCACTTAAAAGTGGATTAATACCTCTCCCTCTCACCAAAACCCTTTGATGAGATCTTCACCAGTAGTGCTATTATCTACTTTCATCCCTCCAACACCCGCCCCATCATCGCCATCAGCGAAATCACCATCTTATCCTGTTCACCATGTCACAACTCCACACGTCCACAGGCACCCTCCCCCCTCCATGAACAAAGTCTTCCCCACGTATGACTCCCAACATCTGACTCCAACGTCTGTCTCTCTCCCCACGTATGACTCCAAACGTCTGACTCCAACGTCTGAGTCTCCCCAGTATGACTCTCCAACGTCTGAATCCAACGTCGTCACTCTACGTTCGACCACAATGTCCTATCCTCCTCCTCAACGGTGCAGACGTCTGACTCCAACGTCTGTCTCTACGGTCTGACTCAAATTGTCTAGCTCCTCCAACGTCTGACTCTAACGTCTGACCCAACCAACGTCTGTTACGCAATCCCCTTCAGAAACACCCCGACCACTTGTGAAATGGGTGCCGCCACTGCCGTACGGACACCCGTTGAATGGTTGGCACTAGTACTGCTTCAGGCACCAACCAGTTTAGGAGAGAGGGTACCGTGGTGCCGGAATAATAACTTTGTCATCATAGCCTAAAATCGATCGTAGGCATGTGGACTTCATGAAAACAGATGATGCCAAATTAAAATGTGTGGCAATTTAATACGGACGGGTCCATTTTCAAGCCATCTTAAAGACAAAAACACCGTAAGAAAACAGTTTTGGTCTTCAAAATGTTTTTTCTTGGTAAGAAGTTCAGTAAAAACTATCCCAAACTACAAAATATTGCATGTGCCGATATTTTCCAAGATGGTGACCATCTTATTGACACCAACCTGAATTTTTATAATATGCCTAGGAAGATGAGTGTGGTGTCAAATTAAAGATTTTCAATTAAAACTTTCAAAACTGTCAGATGAATATAAAATTAATGGGACAAGTTTCCATACGGCCACATTTTCTAAGATGGTCGATATATAAAGGCAAAAATCCTTTATACCTCATACTATACCGCACGTAGGGATGATGATTTTGGTGACCAAAATGTATGTTTTAGGCCAAGGATTCAACAGCAATATCTCAAAACTGTCAGGTGAATATCGTGAGGCATTTCTATTCATGGCCACCAATGCGAACCAAAATGACACCTTGAGGACCACTCTATAAGCTTCATATGTATTTCACCCAAAGCAGATATCTGGAATTGCATGGGAATTTTTGTGTTGATACCGGTTACTAGTTTAATAGAAACTATTTTGTTTCTTCAGATATGTCAAGAGTTAAAATGGCCGCGAATTTCACACGCTTAAATGGACCATGGTCACTTGTACCCTGTTGGTATTAAATATTTTGGGTTTCGTTCAAAGGGACCCTAAAGCGCAGTTAGGAAGTTTCAAGGAGGAAGAGTTACTGAGGATTTTGAGGTTGGTTTCATTATCAAGCATCTGGGTTAATATATTTATTACTTTGCCACAGTCAGTCTGACCAGCAAGTAATTACTTTGGGTACTGGGGTACTTGTATTAAAAAAATCTGGGGCTATATTGGGAAAACAGTGTACCAGACTATGCAGTGAAATATGGAAATAAAACATCACTTTGCATTCATCAGTTTTGGAAAATAAGTTTTAGCGAACTCCTGGACCCAGGAAAAACACATATGTTGACACCCAATCATTTAAGATGTTATATAATAAGAAATTACGGTTTTCTTAGAGAGATGTCGGCCATCTTGAAAATAGCAGTTTGTATATAAATTGTCACGACTCAGACCAATTCTGGCAATTGAATATGGAACATCTTGACTAGACAACATGGCATTTTGACACTAATTCGCTGTAGTCGCGCAGTACCTTTAAAATGGCGGCCATTTGGGAAAAATGTGTTTATGCGAATTGCCATCACTTTTAATTTTTCAATCACGTTATTTTCGTGAAACTACCACTACCAATAGTGTGATTCAATTTTGCTAGTGATTGCAAAATGTTATATCCGGCCCTGGTTGGTAGAAAGAAAATCTAAAGGCCCTTTTTCACTCATGCTGCAGCACTATATGGCTCGGCAGCTGAGACCAGTTACTGTGGGTTTGAGTGAGGGACGAAGGCCAAACCGTTGCTACATTTGAGCGTGAAATGAAGTACATTGTTGCTTTAAAGCATATTTGCTTCAACTGTAAGAGGTGGTTTATTAAGGTGCGTGTTCCGATCGTCTTGGGACCCATATTTACCCGGAAGTAGATCGGATTTTTGATTTATCTCTGAGGCCGTATTTTTCTCATGTCATCCTGAAATGTGAGCCCTCCAAATTCATTTTCCAAGATATATAAACAAAAAAAACCACCGATTGCACAGTGTTGAATAGGGCGGTTGGTTACAGTTGGACCCCATTTTCTGACGCCCAGTTGATATCAGCCAGTCTCTGGACGGATTTGTAAAGTACAGTATTCTCCCTGTTTCACTTTAGTTCCTTTTTCGTCAAGTTATTGCTGAATTCTTAAACCTGGGAGGAGACAATTAGTGGAGGTAACAAACATGTACCAACCAGAAGGGGCTTTGCAATGCGCAGTATTGCTTCTACAACTTGAAAAAATAGGTAGTCAAATTAACCCTGATGACGGTCAACTATACACCAACCATTTGTAGTCAATTTTTGACTATACGAAGTCATTTTTTAATTGGTGTAATTTATGAAAGGTAAACAGGTTATATATGACTACAAAAAATTAGGTACAACAATTGACTTCAAAGTAGTCAAAAAATGATAACTAAATTGTAGTTGGTGTATAGTTGACGTCATCGGGGTAAAATTTGACTACCTATTTTAAGTAGTACCCTCAAAACCGCAAGTTGTTCCACGGTGACTTTATGAGGAGTAGTGCAAGTGCCAGACTCGTATATCAGGTAGAGAACACAACAGACATAAATCGAACAGGCCGTAAACAACCTGTTTACAAAGATGGCTACAAATATCATAATAATAATACTAAAAATAGAAGCGTATAATTCTATTCGTGTTCACGCAAATAAAGGACTAGTGTAGAGTACATGGTTCCCTTCTCGGTTGTCTCGTGTACATTAAAACATATTATGTTTAAATTGATGAATTAAACAAATAAATAAATATACGGGCAAGCTTTACGAGGCTATTTGTAAGAGACACCTGGCACATTTGAAAATGAGGCGCACCCTCTAGACTTTCAAATTGATATTTTGCATGTTTGTAAAGTTTTTTATAACCTTAGCCCTCACTGCGATATTAAGCCCAAATTAGCGCGCTTATGGGTATAAAAGACCGATTTTATTAATTAATGTGCGGGCCGGGCGCGGCGACTATGGATGGCACGTATATTGCAAAAGAGGGAACAGATAAACCTGGTTTTCGTCGAAACCGGTGTTCAATCGAAAACCCAGGGGGTTTTTCAATCGATGTCAGAGTTTTTGATAAAC